>VMDO01009122.1:0-79278 GCA_007922755.1 Pedetes capensis | reverse complement strand
TTTTGTGCTTTACATTTAGAGCTTTCCCACAATCTGAAATTTATTTTTATATTTTCAGTGGGATGAGTATCTAATTTTATTTTCTTCTATGTGGATATAGTTTCTTAATACCATTGTTTACACAATCCATTATTTTTCCATGAATTTGAAATGATGCTTTTATCATATGCAACATAACTAAGCATATAGATATCTATTTTGTATTATATTGTTTTTCTTTAATCTATTTATTAATTTCTGATTCAAGATTGTTTGTGTACAAGTAATTTAACTTTCAACAAAAAGCTTTTATATTTTGTTATAGGGAAAAATCTTATTGTTCTTGTTTTTTTAAATAACAATTTAGTCTTTGCTATTATTGTTACTTTTCAAGGAAGCAGCATTTATTTGGATAATCTGTTCAAGCTATGTAATTCATGCATTAAAGTTTATAATATTCTTCTAATAAGTTTGCAACTCTTCTATTTTTTCTTAGGTATTTATTTCATAGTTTTTATTAAGTATTTTGATTGTATGTGTTAATGGGGTACAAAGTGATAATTCATTTTATATGTACACTGTATGATTATTAAATTAGGATTTTTGATGCTTCCATCTCCTTAAAAATTTTACAAAAATTGTTTTATTAACATGTAGAGATAGTTGTATATATTTATGAGGTATAAGATAATTGCTAAAAATTGCATGCAGTATAGTGAAAATCATTATGGGATGCTCACAGAATTGCAAACTGTGTTTCACACTACTTCTTATCCCCTTTACCCCCATATGTTGCTCCTCCTCCCCTCCTGATTTCCCCCTAGTACATGCTGCATATGGCTGTCTCAAGTTTCGATTCAACCCATAAGACTCAGCTCAAGTGTGTGGTCTTCTGAGATCTGTCTCCCGTGTGTGAGAAGTAACTGGCATAATGGAAAGAGCACTAAATATAGACTAAACCATGGTATGAACACTGCTTTGTGTATGATATTAGCTAGGATTAAGTTCAGCTGCATGTATCAGAAAATCACCAAAAGAAGAGAGGTTTAAATACACAACATTTCATTCTTGCTATGAAATAAACTTGACTCAGTAAGACTATCTCCCCCATCTTCCTTGTGGCTAGCTCCCCCTTTCTCAGTGCCTACCTCTGTCCTTCCTCATGGTGGCCTCCTCCCTGACTTCCTGAGGAGGGCTCTTTCCCTTTGTCCCTTACTGCAGGCAACTTCCTGCTCCCTCCACAATGGCTAGCTCCCTACTTTCCCTACTTTTTTCAGGTTTGTACTCAATTGCCATGTAGTCAGCATCCGCTCCATTTATAATTGTATACCTCTTCCCCCTTTTCTTTTTAATTTCACTTTTCTCCATAGGATTTATCACCCTTTAGTAAATTATATTAAAAAAAAATACTGAAAAAAAAGGAACTCATGGAGAAAAGCTCAAAAATCAGGAAAGAATTTAGGAGCATCAGAAATGGTAAATAAATAGGTAATTTTAGCAGCTGTTTTTCTACTCTAATTTCTTTAAAAGACATAAAAGTTTTAAGGAAAATTTAGAACATTTTTCTGTTTATAAAGTACATAGACTATGTATAACAACTATAGCATACAGGAAGCAATGTCTATCCTATGACTGTCCTACCATTGTATCTTGGAAGCACATAATGTTTGATTTCATAGGCTCACAGCTGGAGAATAATTTGCCTCAGGATGAGCCATAGCTTGAATCTCACCTTATCTTGTGGGGCACGCGCCAACCAGTCAGGCCTGGAGGTTCCGATGGGTGGCGCCGCCGCACACACAGATACTAAACACAGCTCACTCGGGACCCTCAGGTGAGGGGCACAGACTCCTGCGGCCCTCGAACCCTGGAGGAGATGGGAGAAAGGAAAAGCCTCAGGCGCTTTTGCCTTCCAGGGGCAAACACCTGTGTTGGTCATCTCAGTGGTCATGAGGAGAAAGCTGTTGCTTCGTCGGTGATCAGACGGAAATTATACTTGTTGTTGTTAGATGCCATTGAGTCGGTATCCAGCTCATAGCAACCCTCATAGGGTTTTCAATGGCTCACTGTTTTGGGATTGCCTTGGGAGTGGATTGCCAGGTCTTTCTCCCATTTCTGCAGTGCTGGGAATTGAACTCGGGACCACAGAGACTGCAGTGCAGAGCTCTACCAACTGAGCTAAATCCTAGCCTGGAAATTATACTAAATTATACTAAATTTAGTAAATTATACTAAAGGGTGATAAATCCTATGGAGAAAAGTGAAATTAAAAAGAAAAGGGGGAAGAGGTATACAATTATAAATGGAGCAGATGCTGACTACATGGCAATTGAGTACAAACCTGAAAAAAGTAGGGAAAGTAGGGAGCTAGCCATTGTGGAGGGAGCAGGAAGTTGCCTGCAGTAAGGGACAAAGGGAAAGAGCCCTCCTCAGGAAGTCAGGGAGGAGGCCACCATGAGGAAGGACAGAGGTAGGCACTGAGAAAGGGGGAGCTAGCCACAAGGAAGATGGGGGAGATAGTCTTACTGAGTCAAGTTTATTTCATAGCAAGAATGAAACGTTGTGTATTTAAACCTCTCTTCTTTTGGTGATTTTCTGATACATGCAGCTGAACTTAATCCTAGCTAATATCATACACAAAGCAGTGTTCGTACCATGGTTTAGTCTATATTTAGTGCTCTTTCCATTATGCCAGTTACTTCTCACACACGGGAGACAGATCTCAGAAGACCACACACTTGAGCTGAGTCTTATGGGTTGAATCGAAACTTGAGACAGCCATATGCAGCATGTACTAGGGGGAAATCAGGAGGGGAGGAGCTCAGTTGGTAGAGCACTGTGCTGCAGTCTCTGAGGTCCTGAGTTCAATTCCCAGCACCGCAAAAATGGGAGAAGGGCCTGGCAATCTACTCCCAAGGCAATCCTGAAACAGTAAACCATTGAAAACCCAAAGAGGGTCACTATGAGTTGGATACTGACTCGACGGCACCTAACAACAACAACAAGGGTTGAACCTGGGTCCTCAGAGAGTGTAGAGCATCACTCTACCAACTGAGCTAGACCCAAACCCTCAAAAAACAAAACAACAACAAAAATCTTCAAAGTGAAACACTCTCTGACACTGTGCCATGCCTGGTACTTTGTCAGGGCTTTTCTGCTGTTGATAGAGTTTTCAATAGTCAATTGTTTTGGAAGTGGGCTACCATGTCCTTCTCTGTAGACTGCAGCACCTGGTATTCCCAGGTCGACTCCCATCCAAGGACTAACCAGGCCAACTGTGCTTAGCTTCCAAGATCAGGCAGGATCGCATGCCAGGGTGTTATGACTGTAGGCCATAGTTTCTCCTAAGACAGTGAAAATTCCATGAAAGTGAAATTTTTGCCTTTGTTATCCACTATTTATCCAATGCCTTGTTCAGGTCCCTGCACATAGTAGGTACTCATCAACTCCTTAGTGAATGAATGGATCCACTGCACTTCATCACACCTGACCCTGCCAATTGTAGTGAAGATTAAATGAGATAAGATGGATGATGTTTAGCAAAGGGGCAGGTGGCAGATGCTCAAAAGAGGGATGTTGCTGCTGCTGTTACTCTTATTTAGACTTTGCTTACCTCTATGGGAGCACAAACCACTACATCTTAAACCATTTATTCAGGTGTCTATCTCATTTGCCTGTCTGCAGCCATACCACCTTGGCTTCTGATCCTATCTGATCTTGGAAGCTAAGCAGGGTCTGGCCTGGTTAGTCCTTGGATGGGAGACCATCTGGGAACACCAGATACTGTAGGCTCTGGAGAAGGACCTGGGAGCCCACTCCCAAAACAATCAGCCATTGAAAACCTTCTGAATAGCAGAGAAGCAGTGACATAATGCTAGAGATGGCACAGCATCGGGGAGTATTTCTTCCTATTGTACATAGGGTCGCTATGCATCAGATCTGATTGGACAGCACCTAACAACAGCAACGAGAACAACATCTCATCTACCAGGCCCCTGAAACTTTTGAAGATCAAAACTATTATTTGTTTTTGTATCACTAGTATTGTCAATGGGCTGGGATTTAGCTCAGTTTGTAGAGTGCTGCACTGTAGTCTCTAAGGTCCTGAGTTCAATTCCCAGCACCACAAAAATGGGAGAAGGGCCTGGCAATCCACTCCCAAGGCAATCCTAAAGCTGTCAGCCATTGAAAACCCTATGAGCGGCACTATGAGTCAGATACTGACTCGACGGCACCTAACAACAACAACAACTATTGTCAGTAGTCTGGTGTACAGTAGGGGCTCCATAAATCTGAATCAACTTGAATCATTTCTGACGATGACTAAACCTATCATACTTTCTAATTTCTAAATGCTCTCTTCCTCCTCCGCACTGAAATATTTATGAAGTTACTCAGTACTCCGAGGAAATCAGGTTTTAGCACAGCTGAGTCTATCTTCTCTCTCTAGTCAGAGGCTTTGTTGAAAGCTCATTTTAACGAATTCACTAGAGAGGCATTTTTGAATATAAAGAGTCATGCAGCTTTGAGAAATGTCCAGGTGGAATAAGCATTAGGTGCTTTCCTTATTTCTGCTACTATGGTTAATGAAGTTGTTCCCTTTATAATATAATTAGAGTATGAACAATTCTCTCACCAAATATAAAATGACACACATAGGATCTTTTTACTGAAGTGCCCCTCTGAAGAGTCATGGGCAACCATTCAAACATGTAAGTTGGCATGCTAGGGTAAACCCAGCCAATGAAGAAAGTGGTAGGTAATTTCATGAGAGAAATTTTAATTCTTACAGAAGATATTTTGGATCCCTTTTGTATCCAGTCACCTTTGTTGTTGTTGTTGTTGTTGTTGTTGCTTGTTTATTTTTAAGATACAAAGGAAGCTGTTGTATGTATTTATTTACCCTGGGTGGGCATTTTTATAAGACTGTGGTAACATTTATATTTCTAAGTACAAAGTTGGAATTCGAAGAGGAAAGACTCATGACTCCACTGGGAGTCTTGAGATTAATGACAAAATTAGTCTTTTAAATTCAGGGGACTAACTCTTCAGAATGCAAGACAAATTAACAAAAAGAAACAATTCAGCTCCTTTTCATGGCTTATTAGGTTAGATGCCCTTTTAGTAAGCAAGACATTCTTCCTTCTGCCTCCTAGAAGTTGGTATTATACAGAATGTGTCCACTGCACGACACTGGTTTGCTTCATATTTTGATTGCCTGGCTTTTCCTTCCATCTATCCAGCCTGCTCTGCACATTTTCTGCAGTAAGGATTTTTTTCCCCCTTCAAGACTTGATAAAGGTACATACATCTTCCTTGGCCAAAAATGTCTACACACAGCTAAGACAATAGAATCAATCAAACTGAAGCATCTAGGAGTTAACAGCCCATTGATTGCCTTCATTAAACTGAATGGCTTGAGGTTTGTACTGATCATCTGTAACTGCATGGTTGAAGCACAATGACTTTTTGTTTTTTATTTAAACCATGTGGCACATATATTTTTGATTTTGGCAGAAGCACACATTACATTTTTACACGTTTGTTAACTAAAGCAGGATGAACATATTTCTTTGAATGGTGTTTGAATTTGTCAAATGTGTGGCTTTGATTTTTTAAGTTTGTGGGACTTTAACATTGTCTGTCATGCTGTTTGTGAGAAGAGATTGGTATCCCAAGGTCCCCTCTTTTCAAATGCGTCCTCTTCTTTTACTCCAAATTGACAGGTACCTTTGGGAAGTAGTGAGCTTAGTTGAAAGGGCCCTGAGCTTTAGCTTTTGAGAGAACCAGATTCACATTTCACTCTGACATTTATCAGCTCTGAAGTCTTTGATGTTGTTGTTAGATGCCTTGGAGTCAGTACCCTACTCATAGCCAACCTACATACAACAGGCAAAACAGTATTGTCATTGCTTCTCTGCTGTTCATAGGGTTTTCAATGGCAGATTGATTTTTGGGAGTGGGTTGCTGGGTCCATTTCCCAGGCCTACAGCACCTGGTGTTCCCAGGTGGTCTCCCATCCAAGTACTAACCAGGTCTGACCCTGCTTAGCTTCTGAGATCTGAAGGGATCAGATGCCACAGTGCTACGGCTGCAGGCCTGAGGCCTTTGGCCACTTCTCAATCTGTCTGAGTCTCATAAAATGCAGCCAGTAGCACCTGCTTTATAGGATGAATGTGAAGCAGAATGTCAACATTTACCTTTACAAAAACAATGTCAACATTGTTTTTATGTATGGTAGGAGCTACTGAAATGGTAGCTCTTATTTTTCTTTACCACATAGCTTTTATAGAATTTTGGTATTTTGTTTGGGGAAATTCTTGTAGATGCTATTTTAGTTACACAAAACAAAAAGCATATTGTAATGTATAGCAGCCTTTACAGAGAAAGAAAAATCTTAGAGCTATCTCAATTATTGTGAAATCAGTTACTAGTAATAGTCACTTCATAAAAGCTTGCACGTGATGATCTTACATTCTCACAGATCAATGTAGATGCTCATTGCGGAGTCATTCAGAGCGGCCTGTCACAGATGGCAAAATTATTTGTGTATAGTTTGTAAAAGAAATACCTTGAGCTATTGTTTGGGAAGGTAGTAAGAACATGGAGAAGCTGTGTTTGCCAGTCATTTAGTGATACCTCAGGGATACCTCAGGATGCCTAAGGAACACAATGACTAATTGTTTCACAAGTTGGTGAGTAGGATGGGAAGGGGCATTTATCAAAACTAGTGTCAGTATGAAGTTCATTGCAGAAAGAAGTAAAAGGCAGGGTGGGAGTAGGAACAATAGGCAGTGATTTTTAGACTTCAGTTGGTCAGGCTATGGGAAAGTAAACATTGGAAACCTGGTTTGTTTATCGATAGACGAGCTGACAGAAATCACATGAAACTGAGAAGTGACACACTGGATCATTCTGCTACATTCGCAGTGAAAACTTTGCAGACACACAATGCTGACAGCGAATGAACTTTAATTAAGCCTAGATTGTCTGTACGAATGTGCCCACATGGTATTTCTTCCCTGAGGAATTCTTCTTCAGAGGCACCATCCATCTGAGTTTCTTATTGGATTTTATATAATTTCTCCCACTCGCTTCAGCAATGGGGTTATTGACGCAGTGGTGATGGTTTCTTAAAGCTCTTTCTGGCTTATGTCGTGACCTTGTTGGCATTTAATTCAAACACAGAGGGCAGAAGAGTGAAAGTTTTGCTTTAAAGGCAAAATGTCTGCAGCATTTAAGGTATTAAGTAGTACACATAACGGCTGATGCTTTACATTATATAGAATGAAAGAAAGTATCAAGCATATCTAATATTTTTGTCGAAATGATGTGATAAAACTTATTAAAGCCTCATGTCTGGGTATGTCAGCCACAAGTACTTAACAAAAAGCTAAGAGGAGTGGAGGGAGGCACAGAGGGGACCCCAGGGAAGATTCCTGTGCGGGAGAGGGCAGGGCAGGAAACAGCCTTGCCCTCCACCTTGAGCCCTGGGGGAGGGGAGGCACTTTGACACACCTATTAGATGAATTAGATGTATGACTGGCCAGAAGGAAAATAGGAGCCACTTCCTGGAAGAGAAGCCCTGGCCTGCTGTGGGATCATTCTGAGGAAAGGATGCTGGCAGCCAGCCCGCCTGGGTGCCAGCCCAGGTGGTCTGGAAAGATTGTGGAGGTGGAGTGCTAATCCCTGCTGCAGCGCATACGTTTCTGGCACGCTTGCAAAGGTAAATTGTACTTTTTGAAAGATCTGAAAGGTTTGAAAGATCAGAATCACTAAGTGACCCCAGCACTGGCTGTGGATATGCCACCAACAAACTCCCTGTGTGGCCTGGGACTAATAATTTATCTGTAAAAGTCAGAAATCTAATTGAATGGTCATTAAAGACCTACCCAGCTATTTTTATTTTATTTATTTATTTATTTTTGTGTGGTATCTGGGGGTTTATCCTAGGGCCTCACAAATACTTTGCAAGGTCTCTACCACTGAGCTGCACCCCCTACCCATTTTATATCTTATATCTTGAGACAGAGTCTCACTAAATTACGCAGGCTGCCTGTGGTCTGGAATCTATGATCCTTCTACTTCTGCCTCCTGAGTCCCTGGTATTACTATTGATATTAACTTAGAATTTTAACTATTGTCTCTATCCACACAACTCTTAAATTTATGATTATTCATGAAATTTCCTCTGGGGTCCAGGTTCATGCTGGTTCCTTCCCAGATATATACATTTGAATGTGTCATGAATATCCTAAAATTAATAAATCTACCTGGAATAATCACCTTTCTCTTACCACCTGGTCTCCCTCCTGTGTTCCTGATCACAGCAAATAGCAAAGCTATATAGCCATGTCTGCACACTAGAAACCTGGAGTCTGTCTGCCTACTTGCCTTCACCAACCTACTAAATGCATGTTATATGTATTCAATCCTCAGATTTCTGTTTGGGTAGTTCAAATTCATTTCTCTAGCATGCACTTTTTTTTTTTTCCAGTACCTGAGGGATGAACCTAGGGCATCACACCCACTAGGCACTGAGCTACATCCCAGCCACTTTATTGTTTTTATTTTGAGACCAATTCTCACTAAGTTGTGCAGGCTGCCTCGGGCTTCAAGCTTGTGATCCTTCTGCCTCAGTTTCCCAAGTTGCTCAGATTACAGGCATGCTGCATGCATGCAATTTTGACCTTATCGAACTTATCATTCATGCTGTTGCCAGAACGATTTACCTGATGAAATTCTTCACCTCTTCATTTGTTTTGCTTGTTTGTGTCAGGTGATTAGTAATCCCAGTTTGTCACTTGATACTGCTGGGCTTTGTCAGGATCAAGCCACACAGGTATCCAGCAGCACGAACACAGGGGCGTTACTTGTTTCTTAAAATCCTTTAATAAATTTCTGTGGCAGATAAGATAAAAATCCTTTCTATATCCTTCAAGGCCTGCTGGTGCTCCCTGCCTATTTCTCAGCCTCATTTGGGGCCACTTTTCGCCTTGTCCTCCCTCCAGCCACACAAGCCTCCTTGTAGCTTGTTATATCTGCTGCACTACTTCCTGCCTGGCGGCCTCTGCACACGGTGCTTCCTCATGTGAAATCTCTCCTACCTGGCACACACATAGGGTCTCCTGAATGATGAAGTAAATATTGCTCTTATTGTTATTTTAGGAAATATCAACAAAGCACCGTTTCTTTTCCGTTCAGATGGCTTAACTTGGTCTATAAGTAGATAATCAATCATAAGTCTGTCTTACTCATTTCCCTGTTAGGAACGGTCACTTTCACTTATCATAGTGGTATATTGTGCCAGTATAATGCACATTGTTGTTGTTGTTAGGTGCCGTGAAGTTGGTATCCAACCCATAGCAACCCTACGTACAATAGGCAAAACACTATTGTCAGTGCTTCTCTGGTGTTCATAGGGTTTTCAATGGCAGATTGATTTTTGGGAGTGGATTGCTGGGTCCTTCTCCCAAGCCTACAGCCCCTGGTGTTCCCAGGAGGTCTCCCACCCAAGTACCAACCAGGCCTGACCCTGCTTAGCTTCTGAGATCTGACAGGATTGGATGCCACAGGGCTACTGCTGCAGGCATAGTATAATGCATAGTAGGCCCTTAATAAACATTAACGAAATCAATGCTCTTTTCCATAGCTTTCATGTTTTAGGTGACTTTCTCCCCCTGTCCTTCCCCCAGAATCATTTTCAGTAGACTATTGTTTATCTGGAATAAATGACAAATCAAGTTTTTTGATTGTAAAGAAATCTTGCTCTCTCTGAAAATATGCAGTGCACATGCACATATTCCACAAGGAGAAACTGTAGGTGGGGAAGGCAGCTGTTCTCATAGTTCCCCAAGTTTTAATTTCATTTGGAATTTTCTCACATGGAATCCCATTTTCATTACCTTATTCATAGACACATATGGCCATTCTTTATATTTTGTGCTGAAAGGAAAAAAACTCCTTTATTCATAGCCCTGGGGGGGGAAATAAATATATATATATTATATATATATATATATAATAATATATAATATATATTTTATCCCCCCTAAAAAGTCTTGACTGAGTAGTAAGAAAGAATTGAAGTCAACACTGACGTTTCCAAGGTGCACACTGGTGGCTGAGCCTAGGCTAACCCGGCTCCCACACAAGAGTGGCAGATTTGTTTCCCTTCTCAGCACATCTGTGGTTGACTGGTGATGGCTGCCAAAGGCAAGTGGGAGGATTCTGAGGGTGAGACCAGTTTTTGCGGGAAATTGGTCCCAGGACGATTTCATCTAACGTGTGTTTCTTGAGTGGGTGCTATGTAGTTAGCATGGCTGGCCAGAGGCTCAGGAGGAGAGAGTCAGCGACCTCGCTGCCCTGCTCTGCACGTGAAGGTTGGTGAATTTCCTACTCATCTTGCTTATTTTGTTCCTCTTCCAGCTCAAAGCTTTTCTAACAGTTGCGTGGCTTTTGGTCACCATTTTGACTTCCTGACCCCAGAACTAGGTCTAATAGTGATTTTTTTTTTTTTCCAGTACTGGGGGATTGAACCCAAGACACTCCACAACTGAGCTGCATCCCCAACCCCCTTTTTTTTCCCCTTTTTTTTTATCTTGAGAGAAAGTCTCACAAGTTGTGTAGGTGGCCTCTGGCCTTGGGATCCTCTGGGTGTGTGATCCTCCTGCCTCAGGCTCCCACTTCTAGTCACTGGGATAATGGGTTTGTACCTTGGCTCCTGGCTCTAATAGTGAATTTTGTTTTGACATTGGACAGAAATCAAATGTCCTTTCCTCATTAAAAACCCACATTGTTACAACCTAAGCCTCCCACACAACATCATCTTCTGCCATTTTTTCCTCTGCTTTCTCTCTTCTTGTTGTTAGGTGCTGTCAAGTTGGGTCCAACTCATAGTGACCATTATAGGATTGTCAAAGACTAATTTTTTTCAGGATTGCTTAGGGAGTGGATTGCCACATCCTTCTCCCGGTTTTGGGGGGTGCTCGGAATCAAACCCAGGTTGTCAGAGAGTGTGGAGCAGCACTCTACCAACTGAGCTAAACCCCAGCCCCAGCTTTCTCTCTTAAGGGACCTATTTTGCTCCCATCTAATTTTTACTGACAAGATCATATAGCCCTGATTAAGTCTCAATGAGTAATCTGAGCCGTGGGGACACTGCTAGCTGTCCATCATTCATTTCTCCTTCTTTCTAACAGGGATGGCCAATGTGTACCCATTAGGTGAGGAGTTTTGCACATTTTGCTATTTGCCTTTTCAGTCCTTGCTAGAAAGTGGATGTGATGGCTGCAACTTTAGGAACCATCTTAGTACTTGGAGACTGGCCATTACACACTTGGGATTGCAGAGACGAAAGATGGACCTGGGTCCATACTGAAGCTGGTTAAGTTGCCCTTCAAGCTCTGAACTGCCTATTTTTGGATATCATTTTATGTGAAAGAATAACAGCCTAATATAGCTGCTGTAGTCTGGTTTTTACTATTTGAAGCTGGATGCAATTTCTAGCAGTCCATGGTTTATTGAGCTGTGGCCTCTCCTGGATTCTTTCAGTTTGTGCTAATTCAGATGAGACTGCTCTCTTCACTCAGAAAGGAATCTTACATCCATATTACTCTAAGACTGTAAGTTCCATGAGTGCAGGGAACAGGAATATTCTGCTTTGACACTTAGTAGCTGGTTCAATAAAATTTGATGTGTGAGTAATAAGACATGCTTTCTTCAAATACAAGTCAGAATATATCCAGAAAATCAGCAGTTGTACAATGATTGGAGAGTCAATTTATCAATGACTGATTGAATATTTTGCTTACTGTTGTTGTTATTAGGTGTCATTGAGTTGGTGTCCAATTTATAGCAACCCTACATTCAACATGGGAGAAGGGTCTGGCAATCCACTCCCAAGGCAATCCTGAAGCACTCAGCCATTGAAAACCCTACGAGGGTCGCTATGAGTCGGATACCAACTCGACGGCACCTAACAACAACAACAACTACATTCAACAGGAGAAACACTATTGTCAGTGCTTCTCTGCTATTCATTGGGTTTTCAATGGCTGATTGTTTTTTGGGGGTGGGTTGTTGGGTCCTTCTCCCAAGTCTACAGCACCTGGTGTTCTCAGGTGGTCTCCTACCCAAGTAGTAACCAGGCCCAACCCTGCTTAGCTTTATGAGATCTGACGGGATCGGATGCCAGGGTGGTACTGCTACAGGCAATTTTGCTTACTAGAGGGCAGTTAATACCATGTGGTTCTTTAGTACGTCTTAGTTCAAGAAAATTTTCACATCAGTTCATTGGGGGGGGGGTTTGTAGGGACTGTCTTCAACATTTGCTGCATAAGAAATACAAACAGGTGCGGTGTTATTCTTACTGGCACACCCCAGGCAGTAGGAGAAATTATAACTCGAATACAGATGTTCTGATCTCATTTCATGCAATGATTCATACAAGAAGTTTAGATGTTTGGGTTAATTCTTGGTGACCCTGTCATAGTCTCTGATGATATAGCAAAGCAGCTAGTAAATCTGATTTTAACTTTGCTTCTTATACATAATAGGGATTGCTCTTCACAAATGAAGAGGGGAGAAAAAAATTTAAAAAAGTTCTGTTGGGGAACAAGGGAATCATTACCTGCAAGTATTTTTTTCAATACAAATGAAAATCAAAGCTATCTAAGTAGATCTTATCCATTTATTTATTTATTTATTCAGCTTTATTTTATATTTTATTCAGCATAATTGACAAAAATTATAAATAATCAGAACATAAAATGTGATGTATATATATACACACACACACTGTGATATGATTAACACAATCAAGATAATTAGCATATTCATGCTTTCACTTATGCTGGTGAAGGAGAATTTTTGTTTCTAGCTCTGCTAATAACATGGAACATAAACTACAGAACCCCTGTGTGTTTCAGCGCCATCTCCACCTACACTCCAGTCCTCACCATCTGAGAATATTTTCTGAAGAAAGAAGAGGATGTAAAAATTCCCTTCTCTATTCACAGCTCATGCTTTCTAATAATATTTTTGAATTCTTTTTCAATGAGAAGAACTTTAGGGAAAATGTTTCTTTTAGGAACATTCTATTTTGAAGTATTATAATCATATTAAAATACAGCCAATGACATCATTTAGGACCCATTTCAAGTCACAAGTAGAAACTCTCACCAACAGGGCCCCCCCAAGCATTTTCCAAATTTCTCAGTCCATGAAGAAACATTTTTCAGCCCGATATACATACATACACACACACATATATATATATATATATATATATATATATATATATATATATACATTTTTTTCCATTGGTAAGAGATTATCTACTATCTCTATCCAAAAACAGTGCTTCATAACACTACCCCAAACTTAGTGGCATAAAACACAAAACATTCTATTACGTGTATGGACTTGGTAGGTCTGGCATTAGAATAGGGCATGGTGGGAATGGCGTGTCCCTTCTCATCACGTCTGGGCCTCGGTGGGAAGACTTGAGTGATGGAGCCAGGAATTATAGAGGCATCTTTGCTCACATGCCTGGTGGCTGAGCCTGGATAACTTGAAGACTGACTGCATGTTGCTGGGTCCGTCAACTGCCATGCCTACACGTGGCCTCTTCACGTGGCTTGGGTGTATCAGATCGTCAGCTGGAATTTGAGAGGCCATCTCAAGAATGTTAGGAGAGCTACATGAAGACCTGCCTTAACTTTGTGACCTAGACTCGGGTGTCACAAGCTGCTATTCCCACTATAAATTAGCAACTGGAAAAGTCACAAGCCTGTCAAGTTCAAGGGCGGGAGGCATAGACATATGAGAAGCTCTCCAGAAATTTGAGGGTATTTTTTTAAACCACCATAAGCAAAAGGAATACTTAATTTCAAAGTAAAACCCTCACTCTTAGTGCTTTGTTTAACCTCTTCCTCTTTGTCTCTTATTATTTATTGTTGTTAGGTACCATAAATATATAATAATGTTACTTGTTTTTTACCTAATGTTGAATAAAAATATCATTGGACCATGAAGAGTTCAATAACAAACAAAAATAAAGTCTGAGATAGCTCACAAAGAGGAAAAGACATCTTTATCATTTATCCAGCGGAACAGAGATCTAAGCACTTATTTTTTGTGGGGTTTAAGAATTTTTAAAATATATGAAGCAAGAGACACAATTACATGATTCTTTTCACCATTTCAAGCTTTTGTGATTTCCCTTCATTTTACCTATGAAAATCTTGCCTGTATCTCACATGCCCCTCTACTTCTCATCCCATGAACACTTCTTTGTAAGTTATAAAGGGAATCGTTGAAGCATCTTGTTTTTTTTGTTTTGTTTTATTTTGCTTGTTTGTTTTTGGTACTAGAGGTGCTGAACTCAGGACCTCAAGCATACTTTGTAAGTACCCTATCACTACCACTGACCTACATTCCCTAACCCCTTTTGAAATTTTTTATTTTGTAACAGGGTTTTGCTAAATTACCCAGGCTATGCCTGGCTTCAAACTTGCAATCCTCCTGCCTCAGCCTCGGAGCTGTTGGCATTACAGGCATGAATCACAGTGCCTGGCTTAATGATCTTCTTTATAACAAACAATTTCTGTCTCCTGGAAATTACTCTTCCATTTTCTTTAGATGTCATCTACAAACTTGCCCTTCCTTCCTTCTTTTCTTCTTGCTTTTCCTTCTTTCCTCCTTTTCTTCATTATTCTCCCTTCTTTCCTTTACTGTTTTTTTCAACTATGAGCTGAAATCTGATGAAAGTTCTAGCTGTGATGGAATCTGAACCCTTATCTACAGATAATGTTAAAGAGCCTCTTTATTCCTTCGCTGGGCTCCACAATGCCAGTGTTAGAGACTGTCCTCTTGGTTTTTCCTTCTTCTGGCTCTAAGAGTTTGATGCTAGTGTTGCCTCATGTGATTCACATTATCTCAAGTAAAAAATCATCACTTAAACACTACAAAAGAATTGTACATTGATTTCTAAGGGAAGGAAGTAAGAGAGCTGTGTGGAATCTGACCAGACAGTCTCAGGCGAACACTCCCCTGAGCCTACATCACCATGCGAGGAGTTTTTCATTGCGGAATTGCATGCCGTTGGTTTTCTCCTTTTCTGTCTGCTCACCCTTAGTAATCCTCACTTATCTGGGGCTCAAGGATGAGATCTAACAGGATGATTTCCAGGTTGAACTCTAATCCTAACCTTTTGATCATCATTTATTAACTATCTATTTACCCTGTTTCCTATTTATTAATTTCTATATTGATTTTCTATATCAATTTTCTATATCAATTCTATATCAATTTCTATATTGATATTAATTTCTATATTGATCCAAAAAGATTCAATAGAAGACATCTTCATGTGAATTTTCCAAAGGCTTCAAAATCAAATGTCTTAAGATAAATTCTGCCCCTTCTTTATCATTATCAGTTACTGAGGTTCCAAATTAATCTTTAACATCTTCACTGGGCTGGTCTGCCCATCTAACTGGTCATCTGGTTCTCTTTAAGGCTTCCCAACTATAGTCCATGCCTTTATTTCCCAACCACCCAAAATCTGTCAACACAACTGTCTTCCTTAACCAGATGTGAATATATTATTCTGTTGCTCAAAATATTTTGTTGGCTCTCCATGGCTTACAGAATAGAAAGAATTTTAAAGTTCCCCACAATGTATGCTTGCATTTTATAACTTTAATATTTGATGAGTATGTTATACATGTTCAGTCTAGTTATAATTGTCTTAGAAGTGCTAGCATTTTAAGTCTTAAGTGATGGGACAAGAACTATGTTATTCTCATTTTAGAGATGAGGAAACCAAGTTATAGAAATATTATTTGCTAGCTAATCAGTTATATGATATTTTCTTTGACATTTTTGGTGATGTATATATTCACTTATTTATTCACTAATCAAACAAATATTATTGTTTATTTATTGTAAAGCTACTCTATGTCAGACAATGCTAAGCTCTGGAGAAGAAGCAAATTTCAGTTCCTCATGCTAAGGTGCTGACAGCATAAGGTAGAATGATAAATGCCTGAGTAAGTGTTAGTCCAAGTGATGTTGGAGAGAGGTGAGGAGAGATACCAGAGACTTCAAGGAGACAATGGCACATTACAGGATAGCCAGAGTTGGCCAGGTAAAGAAGGGGATGAATGGTGTTCCATATCAAGGGAAGTACACATGGAAAAATCCTGGAGCTGAGACAGCATGGACAATGCTGAAAACCTGAAGTAATTAAGGTGTCAGAGGCACAGCCTGGAATAGGCAGAATGGAGAAGCCTGTCAACTATAATTAACTGTAGCTAGGTCACTGAGGAATTTCTTCTTTAACCCTAGGGAACTCAGATGGTAGTCTGTAGATACTTAGGAGACCAAAAGAGAAGGATGTAGTTATCTTTATGTTTTAGTAGGATAAACCTGATTACAGTGTGGAGAATAGCAGAGAGTAACACATGACACTTGGGTAAAGGTGAATGAACTAGAGTTTATTATGAATTGAATACAAAATGTCCCACGTCCCCCACAGATTCTTGTGTTTGAATGCTGGTGGTACTATTTGGGAGGTTATGGAAACTTTAGGAGATGGTACCTGGCTGGAAGATATAGGTCACTGGGGGTAAGTCCTTGGGGATATAGGTTTCCTGGCCACTTCCTGCTGTTCTCTCTGCTTCCTCTCCACCATAATGTGAGCTGCTCTATCCTCTGTCTTCCTCCCCATGATGGACTGAACCCTCTGAAACCAGGAGGCAAAATAAATCTTTCCTCCCTTAAATTGTTTCTGCCAGTGATATAAAAAATAACTAATACAGAGCCCTTCCATATTATTTTGATTCATACTTAATTTGAATATCTTTTGCAAATTTTGAACACCAAACCCTATGAGGGTTGCTAGGAGTCAGACTTGACTCAAAGGCACCTAACAGCAACAATAATCTTCATTTAGTGATGAAATATTTATATTCAGGATATATTTAGATTTTGACAAATATGGTCATATATTTCAGATAAAATCAAAACTGTCTTTTCTACTCTAGTGAAAAGGAATAGAGAAGTATGTAATAGAAATTGGTAGATAATATCAACAAATTAATTCTAAATGAATGTATAAAGATTACATATATGTTTTGACTATTTTTACATTTAAATACTTCTAATTTCTTGAAATTTCATCCCCAAACAACAAAGTGGAATTCTTGGCAAGCCCTAGGTGAAGGTGTGGAAGTGTTCTGGTTCTGTGCCAATCCTGGTTTTCTGTGCACAGTTTCCCTTCATCATGGTCTATTTTGGGAATTGTTAGCTAACTTCTCAAAAGGATGTGTGAAAACAGCTTCACCTAAACCTTCCATGATGGAAGTACTTAAAAATTTTTATTTGAAAGTGTTAAAATTTTAAAATATTTGCAAAATTTCAATTTAAACATTTTTTAAATTTTAAAATATTAAAAAAATTTCAATTCCTGACCAATTTTTTTTCTCTATAATATGAACTGAAGAAGTAGAAAGAAGTCATATTGAACGAGTCAGTCAGTAGTATCCATCCGTAACTCTATGTGACCTGAACAAGACTTAAATTTATAATTCTTTATCTGTATTTCCCAAATGCCCAAATCTCTGAAAAACTAAAGTGCTTTCATGGCTGACCTGGCAGCAAAACCTGACTAAATCGGAACTCACGTGACCACAAAGCCTGACCCATGCTGAAAAGAGGCTATTTATAATCTGCATTTTACTTGGTGTAAATAATCATGCACTTTGCTGAAGAAATATTAAGTGTGTTGACACTACTCCAGTGTTACACAATATGCCCAAGATGCACCTCATTGCTGTTTTAAATGTTCTCTTTAAAAACATGTATTTGGAGAGAATTGTACATTCAAAAGTATTTGAAAGACATGATATAAAGAGGTTCTGTCAATGTTAATATTTGCATAATTACAGTACAATATTATAAATATGAAGTTGATCCCGACACGACTCCACTTACTTTGTGTGGATGTCACCGTTTTATATTCATTCACTTTTGTGTTGTTGTGTGTCTCTGTGTTTTTTTTTTTTTTCTGTGCAATTTTCCACAGGTAGGTTTGATTCTGATGATCATCAACCACAGTCAAAATGCAAAATAGTTTCATCATAAGAATTCCTGGCATTATCCCGTTACAGCTACAGCAAACTCCCTCACTGCCCTGTTCTCTTATCCCTGCCACTGCTAATCTGTTCTCCATCTCTGTAATTTTATCATTTCACCATCACTGGATAAATGGAATGATACATTATGAAATCGTTAGTGATTGGCAATTTTCCCTCAGCACAGTTCTCTTTTTGATCCATACAAGTTGTTACCTGTTTTAGTGCCTGAAACTTTTCAACTCCCAAACACACTTGGCCCAGAGGTTTTGGACAAGGGGCTGTGGAGATGCATGGAAAGTCTGCCACTGCAGATCGAGCCCTGCCAGCTTGGAACCACTGAGGAGCTGGGCTAGCAGGAGCTGAGGGCTGTGCTCTTACCAGTCAGTAGAGTGGAGTTTGAAACCTCCATCTAGGGTATCTGGTATGATGAATGCAGAGCCTGTTGCCCACCCCCTTCAATATTCACAGTCACCTGTCTCGCTTGATTTTGCCTAATTTACTCCTCACTGCCTTTCCCTTCTGAGCTTTCTAAATCCTCAGCCTAATTTGCAGTCTGGTTTCTTTAGTCTCCTGTCTGTCAGTTCCTTTTGCTGATACAGCACCTGGCTTCCTATATCATTTAACACTGATGTAGATCACCATGCAAATAGGCACCTCCTCGGGGCTCAGATTTTAGCCCTTGCCTTCAGCACCCCAGGTTCTCAGAACTGGATACAGGGTGTTGAAGAATTTTCCGCTGTGGATAGCCATTATCATCAGAGTGAATTTTGATGTGAGGAAAATTTCACTATAAGTATAGTGACTGTTAGTTTATTTTAAAGTGAAATTTGCCCCACTTAGGTTGACATATACATCAAAAGGTACTTTGATAAATTGTATGGTGGAAATTCTCACTAAATTTGATAACATGATGTTCTGATATTCTTCTCTTGCCATTTGACTAAAGTATATCCGAGAGGTGTGGGTGTGTATATGTCTAAAGCATCAATGGTTAATGATATTTACACAATGAAAAACATGGCACAATGGCCCATGGGGGGCATTTGTCAAGTTTATCTTAGCTTCCTGGTTCTCTTTCAAGCCTGCTGTGATGGAAGACATCAAAATAGCGCATGTTGTCATGCTATTGTCTCAATTGACCTTGATGAACTTGTGTCTTCCTCTTAGAAAAAGCTAAACTGAGGAGGTTCTTGTAGGTTGACCACAGTTTCATTTCTAGCTAGCCTACATCTATTATAGAAACACACATTCATGTAAAAAGCAAACATTTCATATATAATAATTCAAATACACTGTTCAAGTGAAATAATCATCTAGGAAATTTCCAGATGTTTGTATGTTTTATGTCTCCATCTGATGTTTGCTCCTATGTAGAGCAGACTACTGTTGCTCTGTGATACTTGCTTGGCCCTGAGCAGGCAAACACCTGCTCTGGGAATAGCAATAGGATCCATGGATTTGCTGGAAAAATCAATTGGGAATGAAGAAAGAAGAGAAGATGAAGGGGCAATACCTAACCCTCATTGACTTCTTATCTGAAAGCTCTTTTCCCAATGAGAACAGATGATGAGCATTGGGCAAAGAAGATAGAAAATAAGGAAAATATAAAAGCATGAAGAATAGTGTAAGAAATCTTTTAAATATTTGTACAGAAGAAATGGGACAACTCTGAATAAGAAAGTTATGTAGCTTTTAGTGTACAGGAAAGAAAGAATTAAGCAGTTTCTCCCATTTTAAAAATGTTTTCTTTAAATCTTTTTTTTTCAATGCTCCAAGAAAATTTTTTAATGATTGAAAAGAGTCCCACTTTCCTTAAAAGTCTTCTGGAATGGCAATGCACTAAATTCCAATGTGTTTTTAACCTTAAATTTAAACCCTTTTTCCTTATGCAAAGTGCTGCCATAGCACTGAAGATAGAGCCATATCAATGGACCTGTGCTTTTGCTTTTTATGTCAAAACTATTTCAGGAAAAATAATTTGTGTGTGTGTGTGTGTGTGTGTGTGTGTGATACTTGAAGGTTAAACCCAGGGCCCTCACACATACTTTGCAAGTGCACTACCACTGGGCTGCATCTCCAGTCCAATTTTTATCTTGAGACAGGATCTTGCTAAGTTAAGTAGGCTGCCTCTAGCCTCAAACTTGCAATCCTCCTGCCTCTGCCTCCTGAGTCACTGGGATTACAGGCATGAGTTATCAGACCCAGAAACCATGACAAATAATTCTTATGCCACTCTGTAAGTTTTTCTGTAGTTGGATGAGTCAGAAAGTATATAAACCATAAAATCAACAAGAAAATGTGTGTTTCTGGCTGGCTGCTCAGGCTGGAATGGTGAGGTCAGGGAAAATAAACATGAAAAATAGTGACTGACATTCTTCTATATTTTTAGCCTAAATTATACACACACATATTTGTTATTGTTAACATTTGTTTATCCCAAATACTTAAATCACAACTTATCATAGATGTTAGAACCTCACTACTGTAGAGTCTGAGAACAGTGGCAGGTGCAAAGGGGGAGGGCTAAATACATATTTACCGACTAAGTCTTATTACTGTGGCATCCGATCCCATCAGATCTTAGAAGCTAAGCAGGGTCAGGCGTGGTTAGTCCTTGAATGGGAGACGGCTGGGAACACCAGCTGCTGTAGACTTGGGAGAAGGACCTGGCAGCCCATTCCCCACAAAAAACAATCAGCCATTGAAAACCCTATGAACAGCAGAGAGACAATGACAATAGTGCCAGGCATAGCAGTGTCAGGTAGTGTCTCACCTGTTGTACATAGGGTCACTGTGAGTTGGACCGACTCAAGGGCACCTAACAACAACAACAACAACAACAACAAATGCCTGAATGAATGAAGATCTCTATTATTTAATTTTTCAGACCTTAAAAAGTATCAGATGACAACTTCAGAACCTTGACCAAAGTGAGTCCTCCTTAATGAATTCAGAACTATGCCTTTAATTTCTTGATTTTGCAAAGTGAGAATGCTTTGCTTGTAGAATTTTAGTTGCACATAATGTCGTATCAACCGTTATGTTATATTTGCAAAAATAAATAAATATTTTGCTATCTGGTTTAATTATCTCATTAGAATTCAGCAAGCTCTGTAGAGGTTGCCCTTTGGGGCTCATTAACCCAAACTTTCACATCATGGTTAGGAATGCTGCAGTGAAGGAAATACATTTCAGAGCTGAGAGTGTGCGAGTAGGGAGTCTGTTGTTGTTACAAATGGAGAGCAGGCCTTTGGGCCAGATGGCAGGCAGGTAGCTGGGAGGATTACACAGTGCTGAAAGCTGTGTCACAGAGGAAGAGGTCCGCTTACAGTGCCTAGGGCTCCTGGGATTCAGACCACTGCAGAGGCAGCAAATTTCTGCATGTTGATGCGCAGGGTCAGCAGGCTGAAACTCTTGGGCTGGCTGACCCCAGCTTCACTGAAGAAAGTATCTGAATCACAATGGTTTTGGATTGAAATCTGAGTTTGGATGGAACACAAGCTCTTTATGGTTGTGCTGGTGCTGGAAAGTGTTTGAGTCTCTGGGGCTTTGGGATCTAAATCTTTTTACTAGCTTGAAAGTCTGAGAGAGTTGTTAGCAAGAAAAAAAGAAAGAAAGAATGAAAGAAAGAAAGAGAGAAAAAAGAAAGAAAGAAAGAAAGAGAAAAAAGAAAGGAGAGAGAGAGAGAGAGAGAGAGAGAGAGAGAGAGAGAGAGAGACAGACCCACAAGCTCTTCCCATTTAGTTTTGCTGGACAGTAAATCATGTTAATTTGAAAAGAGAATTTAGAGCTCTATGTCTTATAAACAGAGGCTTTTGTTCTCTTTCTGTATATTTTAAATTTGTTATGGTTGCCATGCCATGAACTTCTTAACCAGAAAACAAAAGAAGCATTTTGCACCTGGATAGAGAATGCCACAGGTCTTCATCATGTTGCAATATGCCACTCTCTTCCCAAAGGCCAGCTCCACGATGAGTTACATTTCCTAACCACAAAACCACCGACTTGTCAACATACTTAGCTCCAAATAACTGGATTAAAAAAAATGCCAAAGGGATTTGTCATTTTGAAGTTCCTGTGTGGTATATAGCTGTACAGATACTCTTTTCATCATTTAAAATGATTTTGTTTAGTCAGGCTCTCTCTAAAATGAAGTGTGTTTCCATGTGAATTTATGGAGGTTTGCATCCCAAACTGCTGCTGCCTGCCTGTCTGATTTTGGCTCTGCTACTGATTCCTTTCTTGGTTTTTGGCAGGTTGCTGGGGGCATATGTTTTACACTTTGCCTGCCTGATTTGTGAGATTCTGCTGACATCCAGGAAACTGCCACAAAAACCTGTTGCTCATAGCCAAGCTGATGTGCCTCATGGCAAACCCAGCCAGCTCAAGTTTCTTGACAACAGGTCTTATTTATGGAGAAACAAACGCAGGCAGTATTTTGCAGGATCATGCCATTCTCTTTCTGAGAGAAACTTTTGGCATTTCTGTGCAAAGGGGCACAGAAGTTTTTTTAAAGACATCTCATCTTTTATGTATTGTGTTACTGCTAGCTCCCATTCAGGGTGCACATAGCTTATACCAAGATGGATGCCCTGACTTCTTATCAGCAAGAGATGCTTCTGTGCCTGTTCTGAAGATGAAGACACCAGTATCTAGCCAAGTTAAGCAACTTTTACAGACTTTTATGGAATGGTCAAGTCAAAATTTAAACTGAGTTCTTTCTGTCTTACAGTTCATATTTTTCTCCAAGAGATCTGAGAGACAAATGTTACCCTTGATTTTTAAGTATAGAAGACTTTATTTTATAATTTCTCTATTTCATAACAATTATTACACTTGTACCATTTAAAGTAATTGGTGCCATGGAAATGCTGTAGTGACTAAGACAGCATTCTTTAGGGACTAATAGACTAGTTGTTGTTGTTAGATGCCGTCAAGTTGGGTCCAACTCATAGTGACTCTATGTACAAGAGAAAACAACACTCCCCAATACTGTGCCATGCCCAGCATTATGTCAGGGTTTCTCTGCTGCTATTCATAGGGTTTTCAATGGCTGATTGTTTCAGGATTGTTTCGGGAGTGGGCTGCCATGTCTTTCTCCCATTTTTGCAGTGCTAGGGATCAAATCCAGAGCCTCAGAGAGTGCAGAACAGTTCTCTACCAACTGAGCTAAACCCCAGAAGTGATTTTTCAACTTTGGGGGATTTTGTCCCTACAGGGAACATTTTCCAAGGTCTGGAGCCATTTATCATTGACATGCTGATTGGGCAAGTGTGGAGCTACTGGCATCTGTGGAGTAGAGGCCAGGGATAATGTTTAACATTCTGTAATGCACAGACAGAAGCCCACAACAAAGGATTATCAGGTCTAAAATGTCAATAGTGCTGAGGTTGAGATACCTTCATTGAAATAAGCATCAAAGCACGGAACACGTATTGGGATTATTCTGTGCCGTTAACAATGGTGTGGTAGATTGCATTATTTGTTCAACATATTTGTTGATACTCCCTTCTGGGGCCTTCCATGTGGGGGAATTATACCTTCCTCCCACTCACACCAGAGTTGGCCATTTGACATTTTTTGACCAATGAAATGTGGGTAGATGCTTAGAGAGTCATTGTGTAGTTTTGATGTTATTCTTTTCCTTCTCTTGCAAGACCTTCAGGTCCCAGGCAGGGGCTCCTATGCTTGGGACTCAAATGAAAATAATATGAAAGAGATATCCAGCTCACTCAAATAACTGGCATCATAAAAAAATATTTTTGTAAGCCATTGAGATGTTGAGATTTTTCATTCCTGCAGAGTCACTTAGTCCATGGTTACCAATATTTATGTGATTGCTATTTCAAAAGAGGAGGATGAGGTGGAACTGAGCAGAAGAAAAACCTAGAAAGAAAGACTGGAGCCAGTATATACCTGCTGGCACAAGTTAGATTTTATGTGTGGGAAGTTTAGTAGACATGAGAAACAAAATCTGTGAGGAAGAGCATAACTAATCAAAAAGGGACAGGGAAAACAAGGAGGCTATGATAATAATAGTTGTAATGAAAGGAACAGAGCCTCAACACAGGCAGGGTCCATATAAATGAAAAGTTGGGAGCTTGTGCAAGAGTGATTGAGAAGGAGAAAAAGAAATATATGGGCCATGAAAACTTTTTTTCGTGTGGACAGTAAGAAGCTTGTTCAAAGATGCCATCGAGATTTTGAGAGTGTTGTCTTGGAAGATACAAGAACGTATTTTGGACTGGGTATGATAAATTCTCTCTAGTGCTTTTGAGCTTGAGATGAGGTGAGCCACGCAGTGGGAGAGGTTCAGAGGCAGTAGGCTATGAGGACCTGGCGAGTGCAGAGTCCTGGTGTAGTTTATACATTTGGGCATCACCTGCTTAAGATGCAATTTGGACATTATCAAGAGAGAATGGTGAGGACAGAAAAAGAAGGATAAAGAAAAGGAAGTTGGAGTTTGGGCAAAGGCTGAACCTGCCGGAGGAATGTCTGGAAGTTGTGTGGAGCATGTTGTCACTGCTGGCTGCTAAGGAGCTATGCTTGCAGCTCCAGAAGTAATTAAGAGTAATTAATGCCTATTCTTCCGTTAAATGCAAGTAGGTGCTTAGATGCCTTTGCTATTACTCTGAAGCTGTTAACCTTTCATTTAAAAAAGTAATTCACAGTTATAAAGTCAGGAATTTATAAACTCTCATAATCAGAATGTAAGTTCAAAGTTTTCCTAAATATAAAAATGAACACCAGAAGAACTAAAAACTGCTTGAAAACAAAAAACTCTTATATGTGAAAATTTATAGTTTTAAACTTTATGTTTTTGCTATACCTAAGGGTTCTTTATTATTATTTTTAGCTATATTTTTAAGTGAAAATGTTCTTGATTAGGTCATGACTTATTAGTCTTTATTCTCAATTTCCACACCTCAGGGACACCTAAGCATCACATGTTCAGAACTATAACATAAGTGAAGAACCATTTCTTCTTCTCTGTTTCTTTCCCTATCCCTCCAGGGCCCACACATCATATGCCCTTTACTTTCAGAGATTTGTCAAGGACTGCCGCATGGATAAAATGATCTGATACTTTCCCTAAGAGTAAGCCAGAGTACAACTCATTGCTCTTCCCCTGACTATGCACTTCAGTATGTTAGAACCCTGGGACATTATGACAGAGAAATGTTCACCCAATGGTCCACCATCAACCCACTGGTGGCTGCAGGAAGAGCAGATCTAGCATTTGGGAGAAGTCACCAGGACACTTGAGATTGCCCAGGAAGACAGAGACAGCACTAAACACCCTGGTGTAAAATGCCACTGATCTCTGTGAAGATAGATCTACCCCTTTCTGAAAGCAGCACTAACGTGAGTGATTTCATCTGGAATACTGATTTTCTTTCGTTTCTCAGCCAGACCAGCCTGTAAGTTATAGCAATGACTATAAGATCTCAGGGCCTTTCACAAATGTGAAATATTTAGGACACTATCCTTTTCCAGGCAGTTATCAAATTATTAGAAAGCCAATCTTTTGAATGTCTTAATATTTACAGTAGTGAAGTCTGCTTGTGCTCCAATTGTTTATTTTCTATTTCTAAGTTATCTGATGATTGGTAAAACACTCTCTCCAATGGCACAGTAAATTGGAATTGTGGGGTTAAATGACAAGTCTCATGTTTGTAGGTCTTAGATAACAAGATTCTACTTTACCTTCTTTATCAGGGGCCCAAGGTCCTCTGTGCCTAAGGCTCCTTCCCCTTTGTAGCCTCCCACATTTTGCTTCATGTTCCTGGCCTTCCTTCCTTTCCATTTCTCTCTCTGTCTCTCTCTCCACCTTTTTTCCCCCCTTTATTTTCAGTACTTGGGGGTTGAAACCAAGTGCTCTACCACTGGGCTGTCCCCCTTAGCCCATTTTTATTTTTTATCTCAAGTCAGGATCTCACTAAGTTATACAGGCTGCCTCTGGCCTTGAACTCACAATCCTGTCTCATCCTCCTGAGTTGCTGGGATTACCAGCGTGTGCCACCATACCTGGCTCCTTTCCAACTCTTTGGAAATTTTGTATACACTGTCACATCCTCATAGGGAAACTTGTTGACATAGTGGCACACTGCTAATTTGATGTCTAATCACTGGAATATATTACAGGGAGGGGCCACCTGAGGAGACTTCATTCATGGAGTCTACATTTTCCTCCTACTGGAGCCCCCCAGAGACATAAAACTTTAACCTACATTCCTGTCTTTAACTGTGTAATGTTAGAGAAGGTGAAGGAGATATTTTTGAGATGCTTTTAGGCCTCCTTTTAATTACTTCACTTCAGTCATCAGCTGCCTTGCCTTTCCACTATGTATGTGTGAAGAATGAAAATGAAATGTCATTTTTGATGTGTGTGAAGTAGAGATAAGGCTATGGCCCATTATTAATCTTGTTCCATTTTAATTAATGGTAGGGCTAATCAGATGAGTTAGCTTTAGGCAGTTTTCTAAATTCACTCTTCCACATAATTCACATGACAAAAACCTCCTTAAGACACCATGAGTTATTCATGAGACTCAATTAAGATAGACCAGGAGAAGACACAGAGTAAATGTTAATGAGGAGGGCGGTGTCTCCACTTTTATGATTTCCTTGGGGATTGTCACTGCTTCTCCACAATGGCAGCATAGTAGGAGCAATGTGGCAAGTGATCCCATGAGTGGTGATGGCATTTTGGACCATTCTTATGTTTAGAGTGAAACTCAGGTAGGGAGGTGGGGAGAAGAGAAAGAGGAAAATGAAAGGTCTATGGATTCAGACACCAGATGGTTAGGCTTTCCCTAAAACCATTCAAGAACTGGTCTTAGGCTGGCACATAGTTGGAGCAGGGGCTGGGAAAAGTCTGTTATGAAGGCAAGCAGCAGACACCAGGAGCAAGAGGCCGACCAGAGGAGCCCTTGGTGATTCCCTCCCTCTGGCTACTTCACTGCAGGGGGGAGCTCTGCTCCTTGACCTCCTGGTGTTCCCTGGCATGCAACCTGGCAGTACCCATGCTGGGCATCTTTGGGCCTCTAATGGGTCAGGGAGGAGCTCAAATCTCAAGATTTTGGAGGCAGAAGAGACAGATATGTATATTCCTATTATCTACAACTCAGAAATGGGATTAGGCTGTTTAACTTATTTGTCTAAATTCTAACAGATAGGAATAAGAGTATTTGAGCTGTGTATTTCTTAACTTTACAGCTGGGTTTTCCATGTTCCTTCATTAAAATTGCTCAAAGTACTAATGTTGCAAATACTAAAATACAACTAGGAATTCCTTATGTATTTTCTCATTTCTGGAGTGCACATATATTTTGAGTCCCTCTTGTTGGCCACAGCAGGTGAGGATGTTGAGCCAAAGGGTCTGAATGGAGGTATTAGGTCTTCAGAGTGGATAGTATGTTGACAGAGTGGATAGGGATGTTGACAGCATTAGCTGGAGATAATTATACCATGGTTTAGGAATAAATCAATTGAATGTTATAGCTGAAAAAAATTGCAGTAACAAAAAGAGAGCTTTCTTAAGCCCCTACCCCCTCATCTAACCATCAACGGTCTGTGTACCATCACAGCCTGCCTTTTCGTGCATCTCACCTGCTGCCGCAGATGAACTTCTGTGCCCTCAATTACCTCTGGTCTCTCCATTTGTTCACTAGATCACATCAATTCTTATCTACCAAAGGACATCACTCTGGCAATCCTTTCTTGTCTCTCTCCCGTATCACCAATTTTTTATTCTATTGATTGCCAGATACAATCATACATTCTGTTACTGCTCTCTTTAAAATAAATCTTCCCTTGACCCCAATTCTTCTACTTATTTTCCCTTTGTAGCAAAATTTTACAATTCCTTTCTTCTCTTCCTTTTTCCAGTCTACTCCTATTTGACTTTGTCCCTGACCACACTACTGAGACTGCTTTTGTGAAGGTAACAAATGACCGCCATGGTGCCCAGTGCTCACTGAACTTGCCCTCCCAGCAGCTGCTGACGCAGTGGATCAGATTCTTCCCTCTGAAACACTTTCTTCTCTTGGCTTCTATGGCATGACACTGTCCTAGTGGTTTTCTAGCATGCTAGATGATCTTTTTTAGTTTTGTCACTTCTGTCTCTTTTCCTCAACCTTATATTGTCACATAGTCCCAGAGTACAACCTTGATCTTCTTCACTTTACTCCCTGATGTTATCATTCAGTTGTGTAGCTTCAAATCCCACCTACATCCCAAAGATCTCCACAGTATATCTGTAGCTCCATTTCATAAACTGTCTACTTGACACTTGCATTTGAAGTAGACACGTCCAACTTTTTCTATACAAAACTGAACTCAAAAGCTATTCTATCTGCCTTCACTCATTTTGGTTGATGGCATCTTCATCTTTAAGCAACATAGGCTGAAAACCTTAATTAGCCTCCAGTCCCTTTTGTTCAGATCACACATCTGGACATGTAGGAAATCTGGTTTATTTTCCCTTCCCTCCTTCTCCACTGACACCATGTTGGGGTGAGTGACATCATTGCCTCCCTGGATAGCCACCATAGCTTCTTTTTTCATACCTTGGCACCTTCTTGCTCCTCCAAAAACTATCCTTCCCATAGGAGCTCAAGTTATCCTCTAGAAATGTAAGTCAGATCAAGTTGCTCCTCTATTCAAAATCCTTCAATGGATTCCCACCTTAACTAGAGTAAAGCCAAGGTCCTCACCAGCTACCATTACCCTTCTGAGCTCATTTTTCAGTATCCTTCCTTCTCTGACTCTCTTCCTGGCACACAGTACATAGGGCTATTGCACTAGAATGATATTGTGTAATGTGGCCATATGGGTAACTCCTTTATCTCTGCTACGGTTTGAATCTGGAATGTCTCTCAAAGGCCCACATGGTAAAATATGTCGTCCCTAGTGTGGCACTGGGCTGGGATTTAGCTCAGTTGGTAGAGCGCTGAGCTGCAGTCTCTGAGGTCCGGAGTTCAATTCCCAGCACGGCACAAATGGGAGAAGGACCTGGCAATCCACTCCCAAGGCAATCCTGAAACAGTCAGCCATTGAAAACCCTATGAGGGTCGCTATGAGTCGGATACCGACTCGACAACACCTAACAACAACAACAACAACAACAACAACAGTGTGGCCCTATTGGGAGGTGGTGGAACCTTTACGAGGTGAGGCCTAGTGGTGTTATGAGAGATTTGCAGGGAATGGAGAGAGGCAGTTTTTGAATACAGGTCCAGGAATGTGCCAGCAAAACCCTGGTCCTTGTATCTGGCATATAAATGAATTTATACCCAACACAGAAGTTATAGTGGAGAATATAGAGTAGGTTTATTAAAGATAGCACACCATTAAGGAATAATTACAGAGAAGACTGAGATGCTTGGAGAGGCTTAGGTAAATCTGCAAAGGAAATTAAACTGGGTTCCTTGGACAAATCTGCATAAGGATATTTCTGTGTCCCAGGGAAAGATAGAGTCAGAGAATAGTGAAGCAGTCCCCTAGAAGGAAAAGTACCTTAGACAGACAAGAGAAAATGGGGGGCCCAAACAGAAGGGTATACATGGAGACCAGAGAAAGAAGAGAAGAGAAAGGGGCAAAAGGCAGAGAGGAAAGAAGAAGGAAAAAGAGAGAGGGGCGCCTGTTTCTCCTATTTTCATTCATACTATGACTGGCCCAGAGTGGCATCAGCCCTGGGCGCCCAGCCCTGGAAGCCTAGTGAGACAAGGGCCTAGGGTATTTGTTTTGTAAGTGGCTCAATGGCTTGGATAGTGGGTGGGGCTCACATGAAAATGCCTGCCTTCTCTATCAGGAAAGGCAGAAACCATTTTCTATCCCCTATCCCTCATTAGGGGTATGTCTTCAGAGGGGATGGTGGGACCCTGAGCCCCTTCTTTTTCTCTTTTCTGGTTTTATTCTGCTACTTCCTTCTAGCATGATGGGCTGCCTCAATACAGGCCTCAAAGCAACGGGGCCAACCAACTGTGAACTGGAAGCCCCAAAATGAAGAGCCAGAATACAGTATTTACTTTATAAGCTGGTTTTCTTAGACATTTGTTATCATGATGGGAAGTTGACTAATGCAATCTCTTTTAAGACTTTATTCAGGGGGCGCTGTGGTGCACACCTGCAATCCCAGTGATTTGCGAGGCTGAGGCAAGAGGATTGTGAGTTTGAGGCCATAGAAAGCTTGCACAACAGAATGAGACCCTGTCTCAAAATAAATAAAAAAGAGGCTAGGGGTGAAGCTCAGTAGGAGAGGGCTTCAACAACTCCCCTACTGCCAAGAGAAAAAAATAAAAGAAACAAAACTTTATTCAAATGTTACCTTCTCAGTGAGGCCTGAAATGACAATAGCACTTAGCATTGCAAATGCTTCCCTTTTATCCCAGCCTCCTTGAGCCACTTTATACTGTTCTATTCTTCTCTTTTCTCCACAGCATTTATTAACTTTCAACAGATCATAAAATTTGCTCATGTATATCTATTATTTATCATTCTTTTAGACCGTTATCCTTATAAAGGAAGGATATTTTTGTGTTCATTAACACTCCAAATGCATAGAAAAATTGCCTAGATTATAGGTGACCAATAAATGAGGCCACTAAATATTTTCTACATGAATGAATGAATGAATGAATAAATAATGCCCTTTGCCAGAGATAAGAGTTATCATGAGGTCAGAAGCTGAGAAGATCAGGAAGTAGAAAAGGGGACCATGGAATGGGGACCAGAGATAAGCATAGTTATGTAGTGGTGGTGGATTTTTCTGGTGCCACTACATTTAGCACCAAACATGTAGTTTGGTGTAGCTTCTAGCATCTATGCTTCCTTCATTTTCCCCTTTGCTTAGAATTAAAAACAATATTCCAGGTACTCAGACCAGCAGCCTATTACTGTGGAGGACCATCACTTCTTTTTGTCTGAATCTACATGTTCTGCAGTGTAGTCAAGGACATTATTGACTTCCCATGGTTGAATGATACATGACTCACATTGACCTTGCTGTCAGCCAAACCACAAGTTGCTTTTGCTTATGTTTTCTTTACACCAACCATGCTTCAACAAAATCTGCTCAATTCCATTATTTTAACCTATATGTGTGACTTTAATATTTTTTTTCCTGCTAAATTATACCTTTTTAGCTTAGATTCACTATTCATCTCAATACAGTATTTTGGTAAACCCTTGTAGCTTTTTGTTATCTGGAAAACTAACAATTGAAAAAAAAATCATTAAAGTACTGATAAAATCTTGGACAGGTCCCAGGACAAGACCTGTGCCAAACTATTACAAACCTTCCTTCCCATAATAACAGGATCTACTTAAGCCAGCTATTTCTTAATCTTGCCCATAAAATTGTTACTGAATAATTTTTTAAATGCTTTGTTGAAATCCAAGTGTACGATGATCCCTCCAGGATTCTGCTGATTTCCCAGCCTATTGTTAGAACCAAAGGAGGAAATGAAGCCAGTTTGGCATATTTGTGTTAGGTAAGGACAAGTTGGCACCTGGGGAGCCCTTTTTACAAGCTCAGAAACCATCTTTTATTAAGCCTGTTTGAAGGTAAAGGTTACCACATGCAATTTGAAGATTTGATTTTCTCCAACATAGTGATATCATATCTCTATTTATTTTGTGACTTATACTTGGAAGGAACTGTTTACATATACCTTACAGATGGGTCGTCTTTGTCATTTAAAAATATTTTTAAAATTAATATAATATTTTATATAAATGCATACATGAAGTGTCATCATACAATTTTAGTATCACCTTTCACTTCCTATTTTGCTTGTTTTTTTGTCCTCTTATCCCTCTTCCTCCATACACATTGGCCATCTACTCCCCCTGCCCAGGTATTTCATATTAACATCTAATAAACATATTTCCACTTATTTTACACACATATAGGTCATAGATGACCTTCTTTATGAATTTTGAGATAGCCTATTTTAGAGAGGATCAGTTTAACTATCCTTCCCTAAGACACACTATTATCCATAAAGCTATCTTTGAAACATCTCTTTCATAGTTTGAGACTCCCCCAAAGCAATAAAAAAGTTTATTTTTTGGTTCATTCAATAAGATTCGTTGAGTTCCTCCCATGAGTAGGTACTGAGCTAGGCTGTGCTGTAATTCCAAATCTTGACACAGTTTTGAAGTCATTTCACCTCTCTATCTTTGTTCTCCCCTTTGACCAAAAAGAAAACAATAACAATACATTTTCTACTTAGCAGACTTTCATTTTGAGCTAAACGTTTCTATCTTCTCCCAGTTCGTACGCTCAAGCCCCCAACCCCAGTGTGGCTGGTGTTGGAGGAGAGGAAATAATTAAGGTTAAATGAGGCCATTAGGGTGGGGTCCTGATCTGATAGGTGCAACATTTTTATGAGAAGAGGCACCAGAGTGCTCTTGCACACACTCTCTCTCACTGTTTCTCTCCTACTCTCTCTCTCCTACTCTCTCTCTCTCTCTCTCTCTCTCTCTCTTTCTCTCTCTAACACACACACAGGAAAGGCCGTACAAGGACACACAGAGAAGGCCCCATCTGCAAACCAGGAAGCCCCACCATCTGTAGTAGTTTGTTTTGGCGTCCAAGCAGGTGAATACAGAGTCCCTACAAATTTAACCTCACATTTCATTATCAATTGCTGTGTAGCAAACCCTGCAAATTTAGTAACTTCCAACCTCAATTGTTGTTACTGTTGTTGTTTGTTAAGGTGCTCTCAAGTCAGGTCTGACTCATAGCAACCCTATGTATAGCAGAAGGAAACACTCCCCGACACTGCTGTATCTGGCACTATTGTCAGTGCTTCTCTGCTATTCATAGGGTTTTCAATGGCGGATTGTTTCAGGAGTGGATTGCCAGGTCCTTCTCCCTAGCCTGCAGCACCTGGTATTCTCAGGCATTCTCCCATCCAAAGACTAACCAGGCCGACCCTGCTGGTTGTACCTAGTGGCTTCACACAGCTGGAGGGACCTCCAGGACAGTCCCTCTTTATTCAGGGTATCTCTCTATCCAATGTTAATCCTGCCATTGTCTGGTCTAAATTTCCTTATCTTGTGGTGGCTGGGTTATCTCTTAAGGAGTTATCTTAAGAACTGTGTTAAGAAGTCTAGAAGGTCACCTTAGTCACAATCTACTTGCTCAACTAAGTCTAAAGACCAGCCCACATTCAAAGGGAAGGGTAAGGGGCAGCACTACACAGTAACAAGAGTGAGTGACCAGTGAGCCACTGGGGCCATCTTTGGAGACTACCTACCACACCTTATAGCTCTCTTCCTTCCACAACATTCTCTGTTCACTTCCACCACACAGGAAATCCTTTTTCTTGACTGGCACTCAAAACCAATTTCTGTTTAATCCCAAATATCCAGAAGCCTATTTCAAGTCCATTTCTTCGCATTTTTAGTCCTGGATTAACTCTGCTGAGGCTACGGTAATCACTTCTATCCAGCATCCCTTCCCTAGACTCTGTTTTCAACCCACTAAATGTATTTCTGTTAGATTAATTTTTATAAAACAAAACTGTGTGGCACCTTTCCTAAAACCTTCAAGTTAAAGCTAACTGATATTCCAACTTTTTATAGTGTGCCTCCCACCCATATTTTCCTGGTTGTACTACACTCAGTGTATTTTTCCTGTCTCATGATATATTCTTTGTATTTTCCAACTTCTCTATCAAACTTCCATAAGTTTATCAAAGCTCATCTAGATTCTTATGTGAAGTTTTTCTGATAGCACCTGCTAGAGACGATCTCTCCTTATTATGTATCACCAGAAGAATGTCTTTTGGGACTTTGCTGCAGTCATCCTGTTTTGCATTACGTGACAGTTACCATTATGAATGTCCTTCTTCCCTAGAAGACTGAGAGCTCTTTGAGGTAAGGACTTCATTCTGACTCAGTCCTATGTCATCTTTAGTGCTTAATAGAGTATCTGATCCCAAGTATCTGCTTAATAAATCTTCAGCCTATTGAATTGGATGGAATGTACAAGAATTGTGATATGATCTGTTTTCAGAAGTCAAAGTCAGGAATGCAAGTGGAGAGAATTCAGGACAGAGAATGGCAGAGAAGGAAGAGCTGCCACACTTGCCTCCTGTGTCAGGGATTCCTTACTTCTGATCCTTACAGGGAGAGACAGAGCCACAGAAACCAGAGACCACCCCCCACCCCATGCCCCATATCATTGATTTCTTTTTCCTGCTCACCTTTAACCTTAATTACTTCTTGTCTCCAGATGCAGCCACACAGGGTGAGGGCTTCAACATGTGAACAGGAGGATGGGGGTAAGGGGTAGCAGGCCACAAAACTTCAGTTCAAGATAGCAGCCTTCAAGTAGGAGAGTGTTTTTGTTTGTTTGTTTGCTTATTTGTTTTGTTTTGGTCAAAGGCAAGAATAAAGATAGAAGGATGGATTAAACTGAAACCCTTGATAAGACAGAGCATATTCACTAAAAATTATTATTCATCATCTGAATCTTGTTATTTGGTGACTCCCTTTCTTTGAAGGCCCAAACCTGTGGTTTCTGGATATAGTGCACAACAAGGTTAATTATGAATGAAAGATAGTGTATGAGCTGAATTGAGTCCCCTCCCAAATATTCCTTACCTTACAATGTGACCATATTTGGAGGTAAGGTACTTAAAGAGGGGATTAACTTAAAATGAGGCCATTAGTGTGGGCCCTAACTCAATCTGACTGGTGTTCCTACAAGAAGAGGAAATTTGGTCACACAGAGAGACAGCAAGGATGTGTGCACACTGCATACAGAGGGAAGGCTGTGTGAGGACAGCAATAAGAAGGGAGGACTCAGGAGCCACCAAAATGGCCACCACCTTGATCTTGGACTTTCAGTCTCCAGAATTGTGAAAAAACAAACAAAACTCTTGTTTTTCAAGCCACTCAACCTGTGGCAATTTGTCATGGCAGCTCTAGCAAACTAACACGTAGGATATAAAATCAAATGCAATCATTTGATTTTTGAAAACCTTCTCTTCTAATATTCACCAGGTTCTACAATTACCTTCTGCTCACTTTGCCCTCAAGTACTGTGAGCTCAGTATCATTTCTATGAATATTAACTTCTGGCAAAATCATGTGAAGAATAACATGGTTCTCCTAGGCTAACCAAAAAGCTAGTTACCATGGGGCTAACTGGGGCTGGGGTTTGGCTCAGTTGGTAGAGTACCACTGGGTGCTCTCTGAGGCCCTGCGTTCAATCCCTGGCACCACAAAAAATGACAAAAGGACCTAGCATTCCTGAAGGAATCCTGAAACAATTTGCCATCAAAAATCCTATAAAGAGTGGAGAGGCACTGACATAGTGCCGGGCATGGCACACTGTGGGGAAGTGTTTCATTCTGTTGTACACAGGGTCGATATGAGTCAGACATGACTTGACAGCACCTAACAACAACAACATAGGGCTAACCAGCCATTTCTAAAAGCATCCAGAGTGTAACATTCTATCAACACCTAGTTTTTCCAAAACAAAGCATAACCTTGCCCAGGACTAACTCTGAAAGCACTCTCCATTTCTGAAGTTCATTGTCCAGTTTACTTGAATTCTCCTTCCAAGTTTTGCCTGTGACCTTCCACATCTCCTTTTTATAAGGACAGAATAGTGAGGTACCCATCCACATGGCAGGAGGCTGGGAGAAACAGGCCGTGGGGGGAGTCTTGACTCTTAAACCCATGCTCAGTCTTGAAGGCCAAGAGACTCAGTGCAGCACACGCAAAGCTAGAGCCAGGGCTCAGGATCAGGCCATGGGGGAAAAACAGAGCAAGATGGAAATGGATGGAATGATTCAGCACTTACTCCCAGAGCCTAAACCTCCCTGAGGTTCACTTAGCTGAATTGTCACACTTGGTGTATATGTATATTTTTTTCACTAGCATCTAATCTGTTCCCTGCTTTACCATGGAAGCCTTTGCCCCACAGCTGGGTCTCATTTAGTTTGGATTTTCATCTATAAATTGCTGTCAGCAGGGAGCTTTGGGAACTAATTGGTGAAAGTGACCTAAAAAGGGGACTCCAGAGGGAACTAGAACACTAAGAATTTTCCTCCTTTCTCTCTTCCCCCAGGAATTTGTGTTACCCTTTGCCAAGGAACAACTAGCTTTGAAGTGTGAGTAATCTCTTTCATTTAAAAGCTACAAACCACCTCAGCTGAGACACCATCAAACAAGACGATGCTGCTCAGTCCTGCAGAGAGTGTGGAGCAGCAAGCGTTTGTGATTTATTGTCCCATTTGGACAGACTTCAAAGAGAGACTCCAGGCAGGACTGCTAAAAGCTTGGCCAGCACCAGGATAGCCAGAGCTCAGTTCCTGCATCTGAGGAGGATCCTAATTGATCTCCTTTTAATCTTCTTCACAGTCTATCAAAGGAGGCCACTTCACAGCAGGACACATGGGCTCCCAATAATAACAGGACATTTGCAATGACTGACTTCTCTTAAAAGAGAAAAGAAAAAAGGTCTTTGCAGTGAAACTGGAGCTTAACCCAAGTGCCAAAAGTTAAACCAGGAATAAAGCAGTCCTGGAAGAGCTCCGGTGATGGAAATGAGCAAACCTGGCCTCAAAGAACTAGAAGCAAAATTGGTTTAGTAGGTGTGAATCTCAGTTCAGAAACTAAAGTGTGCAAACATCTAACTTTCCATTTTTCTTCAGTAGTGAATCTTTATTTCTAGCCCCCATTCCATGAAGGTGGTACTACTTGATCTTCATCAATTCAGGGATTTCGGTGTCCTCAGGGTTCTGAAAAATTGTCTATACAAAATTTTCCCAAAGAAATCTTTGCAGTATCTACCATCCTGTTGGGACTCCATCATTGGCCCTTGTGACTTGCTATCCTGATGCTCCTTGTGCCTGTGATGAGCCTCATTGGCTCCAGCAGCCCTGTTCCTACACCTGTGGACAGTGTAGAAGTGTGAGAAATGCTAGGTCAGGTCATGAAAGGCATGTGAGACTCATGAGAACCTGGAACAGCCTTTCAGCAGGGAACTCTCCCGGAGGCTGTAAAGGAGGGTGGAGCTTCTGATTTGGAGTTTTCTGATCTCTTGTAGAGTTGGCTACATTTCAGTGGCAGAACGCATGAGCCCTCTTGACTCATCACATTTATATGGTCACTGCTTTTTCACCAACTCTCTTTCTGTTTCCCTGAAGGAGGCTATTTTCTGTTGAAGGGTGAGGCAAAGACATCATGGAAACTCTACCATCCTTGATCTTCCTGATTTGGGAATCTCAGCATTCCTTTACTCCATGGCTCCCAAACATGTCTATGTCCAGGGTCCTTTCTGTAGTCTTTGGAAATAACACCCAGGAAGAGTCTTCCTTTCCTTTGCCCTTTGTTGTGATATAACCTTCCTTCCAGGCAAGGAGTGTAGGCTTCCTGGGGACTGGGGTGAGAAAAAGCAAAGGAAGGACAATGAGAGAATTTGTAGGGAAAAATCTAATTGATTAACATTTCAAAAATAGAATTGCACCTTAATAGTTTGCTGTTGTTGTCATGTCCACATTGTAATCTCAAGACTCTGCTGTCACAATCCCCAGCAGCCCTGTCTCATCTTCCATTTATAATTCAGAGACTTTGCTCAGGTCCCTCTCTCGGAATATATCTACCCTACCCTTGGTCTTTATTGATCTTAAGCAGTTCTTTGCTGGACAACCATCACCCAGAAAGTATCTTGTTGTAAAGTTTTTCTTTCCCACTTATTTGTACCAGTATTCCCATTCCTAAAGTCCTTGCCATCCAACTGCCCAGAGTGCTAGAGCAAGCGATCCCTTATTCTCCCTTTTGGTGCCCAATAGTTCTTTCATGGTGCCTCACAACAGTGATTATTTAATTGTGCTATTATTTGCTAAATAGTCATCATGCCAACTATTCATGGGTAGATACCATTCTTTCTTATTTATTGCTGTGTCAATAGCACTTGGCATGTTCCTGGCTTGTAATAAATATTTTTAATGTAATGAGTTGATAAATAATAAACCAGCGAAATGTGATAGGGAGGGGAACAGAGACCCAAATTTGAGTTCCTACTATTCCAGATATTTTCACATACACTCTATCTGAATCTTCACTTCTGTCCATTGAAATGAAACTACATTATCTCTATTTTGGAATAAAGATTCCGAGGGTTTGAGAGTTGGGAGCAATTGTTTCCAAGGTTGTTCAGCTGATAAAGGGAAAATGGTTCATCGATTCTCTACTTGCTTTGTGTTCTCCTTCCCGTGCTGCTTGCTTTTGACATTAACTTCATATCTTCTGGGAATGTCTGATACTGAATGATACTTGCTTTTTTGAAAAGTATGGTGATTAAGCCAGACTTATCTCCAGTTGGGTGAGTGCCCTGTAGGAAGGATTTGAGAGGTAGTCAGACATCCTTCCCCATACTCTAGGGATATTCTTGTGTTTTGCCCACTCCCATCTTTTCTCCTCAATAGAGGACCAGTTCCGCTTTTCTTACTGTATTCTTTCCAATCTGGGGGTCTTGCTTTCAGAGTGTGAGCCCTGGATTGGGGCTGGAGCATCCACTCTAAGCAACACATGAACGACTAAGCAGAATAAAAGCAAAACCAAATGCAACACAGGACAGGTTTTGTAACATTAAAAAATGTGTGGGGAGCAGGGTGTGGTTGGGTGGGAAGACAAACACAGGAGACTAGAAGGCAATTTGGGGGAGAGGAGATTTAGACTGGGCCTTGAGCAAAGTATAAAGTGTCATCAGGCAGATGAGAGGTGACTACAGAGTTAATGAACATTCCAAGAAAATCTAGTGGTTTATCCTGTCTCTAGAGCTCCAATTTAGAGGACTTCCGAGAAGCACAGATGGTCCCAGGGTTAGCTTACACGTTGGACTAGGACACATTCGGTTTTGAGTTTCTTTGAGGTTTGAGCATGTCAGGGCCAGCTTAGGTGTACCTCAAACACAGCCAGAGCTCCAGATTAGTTTCAGAGACCTTCTGATCTCCTGGCAGTGCTCCTGACCACAAGGCCAGTCTCCAGGGCAGAGTAGATGAGGCATTCAGGAGCTCTCCCTGACACACACAACCCCCCACACACTGCAGAGGGAAGTAAGGATGACCTGGTCCAAGCAATCCTTGGGACCCCTGCTTACCTCCTGGGTGGCATCATCACATCGCTCACTTGGTTTCCAGATCACTTTGCTTCCCTGCTCTATGCCTTGGAGACCAGGGCTCTGACTTATTCTACGGTACCCAGGTGTTCCCAGTACCCAGGTCTTTTTTACCTTCACCTAGGAGGGACCCAGTGAATTTCCACATGCTAGCCAAGGGCTCCACCATGGATCCACCATCCCAGCTCCTTTTTCTTTTTTTTTTTTTTTTTGTAATTTTGAGACAAAGTCTTGCTAAATTGCACAGGCTGCCTCTGGCCTCAAACCTGTGATCCTCCAGCCTCAACCTCCTGAGAAGCTGGGATTGCAGAAGTGTGTTGGAAATGGTTTCAACATTTTTGCTCCAAAGAAAAATCCATTTAAAAAAATTATGCTTTAATCCTGAAGGTTTCTATTCTTATCAAAACAAACAGCCTAAAATTCCCACCACCACCTTAGGCCAGCAGGAGTGTTAATCGGGATGAACACATAGGTAGTCGACTGAGTGCAGTTGAGAGATTGCAGATGTGGGTAGGAGCCATCAATAAACTTACACAGAACATTCCTGGGGAAAGCAGGTTAACAACAAGGATGGTATACAAGAGGGAAACAAAGCCTCTTAGCAAGGAGACTGCTTAAGATACTTCTATCAAAATCTGAATTTTGAGCAAATATAGAGACCATGACTAGTAATATGGATATAAGAATGTACCCCATCCTATAGCAGCATAGAGGAGAACAGAAACAGATGCTGTTGTGTAGAAGATCAGCAAGATGTGACAATGCTAGGTAAAGATGAATCCAGACCAAACTAGAACAGAAATCATTTCTCTGCCATATCTGACAATGGGTTTTCACTGACTCTTGGTGATGAGGAATTGCAAATATACACATGATGCCTCTGCTGTGCATCTTTTATAATCAACTGAATGTACTTAGATCTATGTCAGCTACATAATAAACTGTATAATGAACTGTAGAGTAAAATGTAGTAAACTATATACTAAAATTTTGCTGTTATTGTTAGGTGCAATTGATCTGGATCTAAGTCATGGTGATCCTTTGTACCACAGAACAAAATACTACCCAATACTGTGCTATCCACATGATCTTTTTGTTTAAGGCATTGTTGTAGGCACTATGTTTCTTTTCATTTTGAGTTATCCATATCAGCAAAAGGAGGTCCCAGGGGCTTTCTCCATTCTCTTCATTAAGGTCGACTCTGCTTTGGGGAGGCAAATCTTCCCCAGTTGTTTCTTTGAATGCCTTTCAGCCTAGGGGGTCATTCTCTGGCATTATATTTGACAATGCTTCTCTGCTACTCATAGGGTTTTAAATGGGTAATTATTTCAGGAGTGGGCTGCTGGATTCTTCTCCCTAGTCCGTCTTAGTCTAGAAGCTCAGCTGAAACCTGTCCACCATGGATGGCTCTGCTGGAATCTGAAATACTGGTGACATAGCTTTCAGTATCACAGCAACACACAAGCCCACAGAGCACAACAGGGTGACAGACACATTGGGGGTTTACTAAAATGTAGCTTAGGTTTAACCTTTTTAGATTAATCAGTTCTGCTTGTGTTAGTCACTATGTTGAAGATGCCACAGGACTATGGCAGCAGGCATAGTTAATGCCTAGGTATCATTATATACAGGCCATTTTACTGACTAGGCAACTTGCTATGAACTATCTTTCCTGAGATGTTATGGATTAATGGAGCAAGATAAAAGATTTGGCAAATTTGGTACCCAGTGGCCTGTGTTTTCTGCTCTATTTTCTATAATATCCAAAGCATTTGGGAACTAAGTCAGGAAAGTCATTTTCCATAGAAAGTTCTGCATGATATTTGTTATTTTATACCCCTAATCATGCTCTGCATTTATATAGTGTTCATTTATTTGGCTACCTATATCCCCATAGGCAAATATGAGGGACTTTATACCACATAATCTGGTAAAGAAAAACTGTCAGATCTTAACAATGTATTCACAAAAGCACATGAAGATACATGGTGGATGTTTCAATGTTAATCAAAAATGAACCTTTAAAATATATGAACAAAGAAATAGAATAGACTGTTTTTATGTTGTTAGGTGCCATTGAGTTGGGTTTGAATCATAGCAACCCTATGTACAAGAGAAAGAAACATTATCCGATGCTGTGCTATGCACACAATCTTTTTATGTTTGAGCCCATTGTTGTAACCACTGTTTCTTCTCATTTTGAGTTGTGCCACATCAGCAAATGGAGGGCTCAGGTGCTTTACTCCATTCCTATGATTAAGGTCAACTTTACTTTTGAGGAGGCAACTCTTCCCCAGTCATCTCTTGAGTGCCTATAAGAGTATGGGGCTCATTTTCCTGCACTGTATTTGATGGTACTTCTCTGCTATTTATAGGGTTTTCAATGCTTGATTGTTTTGGGAGTGGGCTGCCTGATCCTTCTCCCTAGTCTGTCTTAGTCTGGAAGCTCAGCTGAAACCTGTCCACCATGAGTGGCCCTGCTAGTATCTGAAGTACTGGTGGCATAGCTTTCCACATCACAGCAACACGCAAGCCCCCATAGCATGACAACCCTACAGACATGTGGAGGATAGAATGGATTGTTGTTGTTAGGTGCCGTGGAGTTGGGTCTAACATGTAGCGACCCTATGTACAACAGAATGGATTAGTGGCAAGTAAAAGCTAAAAGAACATCAAAGGTGATACGTTGTTGTTGTTGTTAGGTGCCATCGAGTCGGTATCCGACTAATAGCGACCTTCTGTACAACAGGGGAAACACTATTGTCAGTGCTTCTCTGCTGTTCATAGGGTTTTCAATGGCAGATTGATTTTTGGGAGGGGGTTTCCAGGTCCTTCTCCCAAAAAGGTGATATAGTCAGGTGCTTTTCAAACAGATTTTTGATCTAGAGTATTTTCTTCAAATGAAACTTTTTCTAGAAGTCCGTGTGTGTGTGTGTGTGTGTGTGTGTGTGTGTGTGTGTGTGTTATATAATTATTGTTGTTATGTGACGATGAGTTGGTGTCTGACTCAATGACCATATATACACATGTACAACAGGTTAAATACTATTGATACGGTTTCTTTACTATTCATAGGGTTTTCAATAGCTGATTGTTTTTTGGGAGTATGCTGTCAGGTCCTTCTCCCAAGCCTATCGCACCTGGTATTCCCAGCTGGTGTCTCATCCAACTACTAACCAGGCCTGACCCTGCTTAGCTTCTGAGATCTGACAGGATCAGATGACACAGTGGTACAGCTGCAGGCATACGCGCGCGCGTGCGTGTATACATATATGTAAGTATGTGTGTGTGCATACACACACACACACACACACACACACACACACACACACATATGGCTGGAATTTAGCTCAGTTGGTAGAGTGATGCTCCACCCTTTCTGAGGACCCAGGTCAAACTCTAGCAATGCAAAATGGGAGTAGGATGTGACAATCCACTCTCAAAGCAATCTCAAAACAATCAGCCATTGAAAACCCTATGAGGGTCACTATGAGTCAGACTCAACTTGAGGGCTCCTAATGACAACAACATATATATATATACAAAAGGGGCAAAGGAGGATCTGGCTTTCTTAACCTCCCCTGAGGCCACTGCAGAGTTAGAATAGCAGCCTCATCCTACAAATTCAGCTGCCTTGCTTTATTGCTGAGGGAACTGTAGATCAGACTGGCCCACAGTCATGCTACACACAATTTCAGTAACCACTACTAGAATTTGGGTCTACTGACTCTGAATCCATTGCCTCACTTACTAGGAATCCCTTTTCCCACTAGAAATTGCGTGGAATCAATGAAGAAAGGACTGTATAGTTACTGTTATTGTCAATGTGTTTGTTTGGATCTTTATCACTTTCAAAAAGGGATTGGATAGCTGAATTATTTTATGCCTTGGCCTTTCTGTCTGTGTTTGGAGAACACAGTGTTTGGGAGAAATCCATCTTTCTTATAAGGACATGAGCTCTGGTGTCCATCCCTTTGGTCATCTCCTTGGCACCACTGACACCACTACGATCGACCCACCTGGTGTTCTGTCTTGGGGTCCCTTGCTGACCTCTTCCTTCCTCCCAGACCCCATGTCTTGGCTGTTGCTCCCTTGTGTCCTCCAGATGCCTCCACCCTCCTTTCTTGCCACTGATATCCTAACGTTTCATATCCAACCCCTCCACAAGGCAGTCCAGATGTCTCTCTTGCCTCCCACCCTTCTTCCTCTATTCTGATAGACTAGCACTTATCATAGACCACCTGATTTCAGTGGTAAGTAGTGTCTATCTCTCTTTCCTACTCATTTGTAAACCCCAAAAGAGAGAACTGGAAACAAGACATATTCATACCATCAGGTAAAATATCCCTGATGCAGGCCCCCAAACTGTTCATTGAATTGAATTACACATAATGCAGAAAAAGTGTTACTTCCAAGTTTTGATTCTATAAGATAACAGAGGTATAAGATGCGTGGTAGACATTCAAAATACCATAAATCACCTGAAATGCAGAGTACGTACATAGGCCGTAAGAGTTATTCAGCCCAGTTCTGCAATTGTTAAAATTACTCCCAGCTTTTACAATTATTTTTAAGTACTGCATCTCATTTGATATATTATTTCATGATTAGAAAAAATATTTTTTTTTTTAAAAATCTCAAATGTACTGTTCTTCTGACTTAGTTTTTGTTAAAATTATGAATATATTAAGAGAGCATTTATTTTATGTATATAAAGATAGCCATCCTATTGGTCATCTACCTATCATTTCTATCACATAAGGAAACAAGTTTTAAAAGCCTTTCATTTTGCTTTTTGATGATAGACTTTCCTAGAAGAATAGTTACTCATGTTTTTGACTTTTCTAGAATAACCTTTCAAAAGATTTCTATTTTTAATAAAAGGCCATATGCCATTATAATTAAGAATATGCCTGGGTTTGAATCACAGTGTTACTTCCCTGTTGTATAAAGTTGGGCAAATTACTTTAATGTTGTTTCTGTTTTCCTGACTGTAAAATGGGAACAATAATAGTGCAACTTCCTGAGGGCTGCTGTAATGACTCAGTGAAATAACATTGAAGTGCTTACCTTAGAACCTAGTGTATAATAAATGCTATGTTAGTATTAGTGGCTGTTCTAGAGCTCTCTTTTCATTTCTCCCCTTCTACAGTCCCTCCAGACATGTTCTTTGGCACATTATTGAGTGTTAGTTATATGACTAAGCTGAGCAGGAGCAAATTCAGACATATCTACCTCAAGGAAATGTTTCTACAGAAGAGCTGTTAAAGGGAATGAAAGAGTTCTTGTGGCAAGGCTACTCATAGAAGGTTAATGGATTAACAGGTTAGTGATCTTGCTCATAAATTAGAGTATATTAGGTGAAGGGGTAGAGATATAGTCAATGAATTAAAAAATTTCAGATAATATAGCATGAGCTTTACCGTAGGCAACTTTAATTACTATTACAATGTGAAAAGAGTTGTATATATCAAAAAGTCATTTGAGATTGAGAAGTTTGCTGATGTTAAAGAAATCCAAATATATGTGCATTTAATGGGTAAACAGTGAGGAGAAGCATTTGCTGATTCAGGTTAATATTCAGTTTCATCTGATAAATATTATTTACAGCTCTTTGGGAAACATCAAATTCTCCTGCATACACTGAGCTGGTTTTAATGACCCAATTGCTTGCCATCAGTCTGAAATAATAAGATTAACTTTCATGGGCATTTTTCCTGTGTTCTGAAATTTTGCAGGTATTTTCTTTCCCCTCTTTACACTCCTTAAGTATGTGTGGTTAGAAAAAAAAAAGACTCCAAATTGTACTCATCATGCTCGATTGGCCACATAGAATTTTCCATTTTCCACTTTGGATTTTGAATAAATTTGTAGATTTGGAAACCTGCAGAGGTAAGTTTGCCCTATGCCTATTTGGATAGACTACTTCCTCCATTAGGCAAGTGATTCAACACCTACCAAAACTTTCCATTTATGTTTTCCATGCTTATGCATAGATGCAAATCCAAAACCATATGTTTGCCTTTGTGTTTAATATATTTACTTACAGAAACAAAAATTTGGGGTCTTTAATTCATAGCAAGAAAAGAGAAAGAGGAAGTGGGATTTGCATGTAAATTTATATGTTATTTTTGATCCATGAAAACCATGGCATGGTTAAGGAACCTGGCCAATAGTTGTATGGAAAAATATAGCCTAATGCCAAGACCTAAGTAAAAACCAAGGAAGTCTCACAAATTGTTGGGATTTTTAAAATGCACCCCATAACTAGGTCCCTCATACTAGCCTGAGGGACTGACCTTTAGCTGACCCCAGGGCCACATCCCACTCACTCACTCCTACCCCTCCCATGGAGTGAGCAAAGATGGCCCCTGATCAGCCTGACCAGCCTCAACCACCTCAATTTTGATTGGCTACCCCTTGCACCTCAGTTAAATAACTGCCCCTACCTGGCAGGCGTGACAGTTCACCTGCTGTACCTGTGAGGAATGTGCCCTGATTGGCTAACCCCAGTACACACCCCCTCCAGGACCCTATATAAGCAGGGCCCCGGACCCCACTTGACCCCACCACCATTTTCCATCCTTTAACTGCTGTCCGGACGCCATCACCTCCATCCAGCACTCCCCAATCCAGTGGAAGATCTCCAAGCAAGCCGACATGTCAAGACCAGGGGCCCCAAAGCACCAAAGGCTACAAGCAAATCACGAAGATCCTCCCAATTCCTCCCATCTTTGGGAAGGAAGGAGACAGAGAAGGTGAGCTGAGCTGCAAGAGTCAAGACCACCGGATCTCTAGCCCAGCAGAACACCAACTGCATGTAGCTGTGCCTTTAAGGCTGAGCTGTACCATCAATGAGCCTGCAGCATTCTATGCTGCAGGCTTAGAGCTAGCACTTGAGCACTTGACAGGGGCTGCTTGCTGGTTGCACCCCACTATTGGGGAACAACCCTATAAACTTTCTCCTGTTTCCTGCAGAAGGTCTCCTGAGGTCCTTCTTTGGCACCTCCGGCCACTACACCAACCCAGTCCAGTGGGTCTCTGATACCCACTCTGTGTCAGGGCAAGGCTCTGACATCTGCCAGGCCTGAGCCGAACCCCGACAACAAATGTTCAGACAGCCTGTGTCCATGACATCAGGCAGCTGGATACATGGAGAGATCTGCATAATGGGCTGAATTTTTAATTTTTTCTAGCTTTTATCTAAGTGTAGTGTTACTGAGAGATCTCTCTGACTAGATGCTTACATTAGTTCTCTAAAGTTACCTTCTTTTCTAAAATATATTTTTTCTAAAATATTTTAGTGACCTTTTCCATGTGTGTGATTTAAGAAGCTATTGGAGGGTTAGAGGCTGATCGAATAGTGTCATGTCCTAGGTGGTCTTTACCTAGGGATACCACCTTTAAGAAAAGGTCCCTTAGTGATCTATTAATTCAATTCCAAAGTAAACAGTTGTCCCAAAGACTAATTAATGACAATGGGTCTGAAATTATATAGAGAATCTGGAGAATCTGGTCATATTTCTAGAAGAAATCAAGGTAAATATTTTAGTGTGTTATCTAGAGTTACTATTAAGCATGACCACATGAATATTTTTCTTATTAGCAATTTTTTTAGTTAGCATGAAAATTAATGAGTTTCATATTGATATTTCCATACATGCACATGCGTACTTCTTAACCAAGCTGTGCCTCAGTATTTCCATAACTAATGCAGGCATAACAATACCATTTCGGAGTTGATGTTGTTGTTTTTAGGTGCTATCAAGTTGTATCCAACTCTTAGAGACCCTTATAGGGTTTTCAGTGGCTGTTTTGGGATTGGCTTGGGAGTGGATTGCCACGTCCTTCTCCCACTTTTGCAGTGCTGGGAATTGAACTTGGGACCTCATAAACTCCAGAACAGCACTCTACCAACTGAGCTAACTCCCAGCCCTTGGAGTTGATAGGAAGTTCAATAAGAAAATGTGTTAAAATGACTATTCTAAGAACTGATGGACAATAAGTGTTCAGTAAGTAGTAGATATGGGCTGGGATTTAGCTCAGTTGGTAGAGCACTGCTCTGTAGTCTCCGAGGTCCCGAGTTCCATTCCCAGCACTGCAAAAATGGGAGAAGGACATGGCAACCCACTCCCAAGGCAATCCTGAAACAATCTGCCATTGAAAACCCTATGAGGGTCACTATGAGTCAGACATGACTCGACAGCACCTAACAACAACAACAACAACAACAAGTAGTAGGTATAAGTTGGGATCAAATACTTGAGCTTGCTTGCAAAGCTTTGGGGTGCCGTAGAGTAGCTGTGCTCATTCGTACAATAGCTGTGGGATAAGTATTTGTTGGTTTTCTCTACCATGAATGAGTAAAGTCAGTTTTAGTTTTAATAACTGAGATTTGAGGGTGCTCCATTCTATAATCTTTAGCTGAGAATGCTTGACTAAAGGGCTCTCTCCTTGGGAGAACTCAAGTTAACAGTTGATAGCTCTTCTGTTAGTCTGCTGCTCAAAGGAATTTCCTTCTCTGTTCCCTTTTTCTCTACTAAATGAAGCTGAGAAAGATGATGCAATAAGTTGGGAAATAATTAATGAAGGTAATGCTTATTACTGTAAGATTTTATTTCTAACTTGCCAAGAATTTTGAGAAATTTAAGCATTTTAAGTAGCTTCCATCTATTATTTTTTTCTGGTTAAGTTGTTTATTCGTGGGAATAAATACTGTAGACAGATCAGTTTCTTGTGGCTTAGGGATGAGGGAACAAAGGGAAAAAGTTGAGATAATTAAACAGTTTGGAGAAGGGGTGTCTGAGGTATGGATGCCACCTTGTCCTGGGGTCTCTGAGTTCAATGAGGGGCTCTGAGCAGCTGGGCCTTGGATCTCTGAGAATGAGTACTGATAGACTGGAATAGTGGTCATAGAAGGGGCATGGAAAGACTGGTTCTCAAATCTCTGAGGTGTTACCATGAGGCTGGTTATATGAGATTTAGAGGTTCAAATTTTTGCTAGTGGAAGCAACTATCATTGCTGAGTAAAGGATGTATGGCTAGGAGATAATGGTAGAAGCCAAAGTCCAAAAGGATCAGGAATAATAGAGATTCAGGAAGCAGAAAAGTAGGAGCAAACCTCTCCCTCTGCTAGCCTTCCCCTCTTCCCTTTGCTCCCTATTAGGAAAGCCCCAGCAGGACCTGTCACAAAAACACTCTGAGGGCGAAAGTTTGCTCAGAAGACTTAACCAGCATGACCTTTCCAAATAGATCTTATGATCTATGGGGTTCACATTTGTACTGTGAATATTATGAGGATTTATGTGATCTATAATTTTGGTTCAGACTAGTAAAGTCCCCAGATGCACATGTACTAGACAAAGGGAGGGAAACTTACCTATGTAGAATGTTTATTTTCCCTGTGCTTCCTGGCAAAAACATTACAGAACTTCTCTTTTTGTCTTCTTACAAGAGTTAGTTATTTTTATGCCACATTTAGGTAAAATTTGTAGAACATTAAGTTTACATCAAGTTCAGTCCTTTTATTTATTTTTTCTTTTTTTAAAGTTTTTTTTCCCCCATTGGACTGAGCAAAAGTACAAATTTTTATTTCATTTTGAGAAAAAATGCTTTTGCATCTAAGAATTTAAATTTCCTTTGAGAACTCTGACTCTTTTCACAGCAAACTCCTTTCAGGGGGCCTTTCCAGATGCATGGGATATGCATTTGTTCCTCTTGCTCCCACTGAATTGAACTGTTGCATGGCTACCATTTTCTTCTGGCATCCAAACACATAGCAAGGATGACATCAGCTATTTAAGTTTGGTAGGTCAAAGAATTGAAGAACACTAGGTTCTAAGATAGTACCTTGTAAGAGTGTTATCTTCACCACACATTCATTCCTTCTGCACGGACATTTTTTAAAGCAATTCTTTTTTACCACACTTCCTAACACATGTATGTGCTAACGGAGAAGGCTTCTATCAGAATGATCAGAGTGATGTCCAGAAAGGTCATCATGTGAATTTAAATTTAAGCCTGCCTTCATAAGGCTAGTTACTCTACCTCTAGGGCTGTCTTTGAATAATGCCTTAACAAATCAAATAATTCCATAGTCACTAAAGAGCCAGAGGTATGGAAACTGTATATGTGAAAGAAATCATCTAGAAAAGAATTATTATGTTACAGTTTGCAGATAAAGAACAAATGTAGTTCATATACTTATCATCCGTGGTTGATCCAAATCTCTCCTCAAAGAGGAGAGTATGGCACTTTTTAGTAGAAGGTCAAGCCTCTACGTTGGGCAATTTACTCAGGCCCAGCTGACACATTCAGCTTACAGCTGCCATTGAGGCTGGATGCAAGCAGGCTGACAGGTTAACTTGATATGCTTGATTTCAACATCATGGTTGGATTAGGACAGACACAGCAAGGATCTGGAATTCAGAGAAGTTATTGCTTAAGAAAAACCAAAGATGGATTCTGTACAAAACTATCCAAGAGAAATCCATCTGTGAAATGCCTTTACTTCATCAAGTGCAAAATTTGCCACAAAGAACACAAGAATAATGCTACCCTTCCTGCTGCTGTGCTTGCCTCTCTTTTTCATTTAACAGCAAGAATCCTCAAGTTATGCAAACATATAGAGGCTTTGATGTACTATTGGAGAAAGGAAGAAAGAGACCCAACTGAATTAGCTTCTTAAACTACTGCGTTATTTTACCCTGATGGTTTTAATTAGAGTAAAATAACTGCATTGAGACCATCTGCATCTTCATAATGTAGAACATATGGCTGGTTTTCAGGATTTTGAAAAAATTGCATTAATAATTGTGCCTCTTTCCAGTCATTTCTTACATTCCAGGTTATTTCTTTGAGAAATAATATGTTTGAAAGGTCTGTTTACTCTTTATATGAGCCAGATATTCTTATTCCTTTAAACTTTGTCTGTTGTGTCTGCCACTATTGTACATTTTAGCAACAAATGCTGACAGAGAATATGGTTGCTTGTGATTGAGAATGCCCCATAAGTAAGTTTGTAACACTTTGTAGATGTGTGTTTACATTAACACATGGTCTTTTATTAGACATAAGTTACTGGAGTTTGATTTATGGGGAAGTCTTGCTAGAATTTTCTGACAGTATTATAAGGACTCAGACCCAAGGTGGACATGTAGTTTGTGTGTGCACAAATGCATGTGCATGTCCCTGTGCTTGAGGGTCTGTGTATCTCACATAATGATGTGCATATAATTTAGACAAAGTAGAATGATCAGCATTTGTGAAAACCAAAATGATTAAGCATTTGGAAAACATTTAAGACTTCATGTTATGCTAGTAAAAAAAAAATAAGATGGAGTGAATTCTCAATTTTAAATTCTTAATGGAGGAAAAAGTAATCTCCAGTTTAGCTCTGTTGATAGACTGCTGATCTGCACTTCCTGAAGACCCAGGGTTGATCGCCAGCTCCACAAAAAGAGAAGGGAGAAGGATGTGACAGTTCACTCCCGAAGCAATCCTGAAACAGTCAGCCGTTGAAAACCCTATGAGGATCTCTATGACTCAGACCTGACTCAATGGCACCTAAAAACAACAAGTTATATTAGAAGAAAATAGAAAACTAATGGAACTTTTACTTTTTTGTTTGGCTTTTCAGGTAGTCACTGGATCAATACATCCAATTCCCAATGTGAAATAACAAACAAGAAACAACCAGAGAACTAGAATTGGCATAGTTCCTTTAATAACAAAGCAGAAAAGGGTGTAAACTGGGAGAAAAAAAGATTAGCAAAGAAATGAAATTTTGTTCCTCTGAGACCAAACTACCATGTTTGTTGACTAAAGGTAAAAAGGAACAAGGCAAATAGAATTTAGATGGCAAAGATGTGTATGTTGGGAAGAACTGGAGGAAATGAACCCTTGAGGTATCGAAGTTATTCTCAGGGATCCAAGATGCTGTAAGAGCTCCATGGGCTCAGAAACACAATTTCTTCTGCCAGATTTGGCAAGAGAGGTTAGGGTTTGAATGAAGCAGTTTCCCATTTGTTGTTCAGTTTGGAGATTAAAATAATAGAGGCCTTTCGGCAGGTATTGTATATTTTTTAGAAAAGACATTAAGGCAGTTATTGATGCTGAAATAAACAATTGGCTTATATGAAATTTTGCTTTTATAAAATCAGCTTCTATTCTACAAGAGGAAACAATCTGATTCTTCCATTTATTTAGTAGAGGCATTTGAAGATTTATAGCATTTAGCAAAATTTATTGTGATGATTGTCAGAATGGAAGTGAGTTTGGGTTTAGGGATAGAGTTATTGACGGATTCCTTATCAAGGAATTGACTTACTCTGAATTCATTTTCTTTGTCTTTCCTAATTCCTTCCAGTTAGGATGACACATCTATAATTCCACTAGGTGCTCTTTTGATCTTGGTTTGAAATAAATAAATGGTATTAACTCAGTTAAATCATCATAGCTCCTTGAATTGCAGAAAGGATGACTTCCATGTTTTATCTACCATCTATTATTTACCTGGGCTGGGATTTAGCTCAGTTGGTAGAGCGCTGTGCTGCAGTCTCTGAGGTCCCGAGTTCAATTCCCAGTACCGCAAAAATGGGAGAAGGGCCTGGCAATCCACTCCCAAGGCAATCCCGAAACAGTCAGCCATTGAAAACCCTGTGAGGGTTGCTATGAGTCGGACACGACTCAACGGCACCTAACAACAACAACATGCATATGTATTTCTTGGATGTTCTTTTTGCTCTGGGTCCCAAATTATTATATTCATCTGGATAATGATGTTTTTTTTTCCTCCCCGTATGAGTTTTATAGTATTTGGAATTCAGTTTTAGCTGATGAAATTGTCTCCACTTCTTCAAGGGGACAGATTGAACTTAGATGTAGTAAAGCTATGGTTTAGTAGAATATGGAAAATTTGATAACATGTACTTTTTATTTTTTAAAATTGCTTCTGACTGCATACCAGTCCAAAGATAACTCAGAATAAAAGGTCTTCATTGATAACTGTATTTCTCTGTCTACTGAGTAGTGATAGAATTTGGTATGTATAACTAAGTACTGTGTATTTAACAATTGCTTTCTAAAAAACTCAATCCAATTAGTTGTTTAATATGAAGTGACTAGACCATCTGAAATGACAATTTTTTAAAAAAATGTGATAAAATGTACTTCAAATAAAATTTATCATTTTCAACATTTTAAGCACACAGGCCCTTGGCCTTAATTTCATTCACATAGTTGTATAACCACTGCTGGTATTAATCTTTTGAACTTTTCATCATCCCACCCTGAAACTCTGTACCCATGAAACAATAACTCTTCAAAACCTACTAGCCACTATTATACATGCTAGTAGTATGAATTTCACTCTTAGCTCAGTTGGTAGAGCACTGCTCCGCACTCTCTGAGGACCTGGATTCGATCCCCAGTAGTGTGCCAACAGAGAAGGACGTGACAATCCTCTCCCATAGCAATCTGAAACCATTCAGCCATTGAAAACCCTATGCGGGTTGCTATGAGCCAGGACACGACTCCACGGCACCCAACAACAACAAGGTATAGCACATAAGTGGCATTTTTTTCATTTTATGTAAACATCTTTTATTTATTTTTTATTTTTGTGGTACTGGGGTAGGGGTTGAACCCACAGTCTTGCACATGCTTTGCAAGCCCTCTACCACTGGGCAGCACCAGTAGCCCACTTGTTACTTTTTATTTTGGAACACAGTCTTGGTAAATTGTGCAGGCTGTCTCTGGCCTCAAACTTGCAATCCTTCTGCCTCTGCCTCCCAAGTTGCTGGGATTACAGGATTGTGCCACGATGCCCAGCCAGTGCCCTCTTCTTAAATGAATATTGCAGCATTAAGGTGATGACTTGAATCCCCCAAACTGCTCCCTCTCCTACCTTCCGTTTCTAGCTCTGAACCAGCCAGTGGAACATGATAGGAGTGGGATTAATGATGGTTTCCTTGTTAATCTCAGGATATGCCTGAGTGTCCACCATCAAAGACAAATTTATTTCATATTTTATCAGATTGAAAATGTACATCATAGTAATGTAAGAATACTTTGAGTTACATGAGGTAAAGAATGAAGTAACGAAGTTACAGAAATTACTGTTTCCATCTTGTATGTATGTTTGTCTGTATGAATAAATGATCTTTCTTGGTAGCATTAATAACTAATCTCCACATATCATATTGGCCTTGGGTTTAGCTCAGTTGGTAGAGCACTGTTCCACATTTTCTGAGGACCTGGGTTTGATCCCCAGCACCACAAAAATGGGAGAAGGACCTGGCAGTCCACTCCTGCAACAATCCTGAAACAGTCAGCCATTGAAAACCCTACGAGGGTTGCTATGGGTCGGATACAGACTTGACTGCACCTAACAACAACTACATGTATTATAGTTCTCAAAGGACTTTTTCATAAGACATTTTCCTATCAATAGACTCAAAAATATTAATCTGAGCTGAGTGTGGTGGTGTATGCCTGTAATCTCAGCACAGGGGAGGCTGAAGCAGGAGGATCACAAGTTTGAAACCAGCCTGGGCTGTATTATGAATTCCAGGCTAGCCTGAGCTACACGATGAGACTTTGTCTCAAAACAGGAACAACAAAAACAAAACCAGAAAATTAACCTGCCTTCCTCTTTTCCACAATACAATGAAGGCTCAGTGAGATTAACTTGCCTTCACAAACTGAATGAGTGGTGTCATGTCCCAGGGCCTCTGTGTGTCCAACGTCTGGCAAGGAGATTTCCTCAGCACCTGTAAGGCTCATGAGCTGTATTCTCACCAAAACTGGGTCATGTTATAGATAGTGGGGAGAAGCAGTGAGGAGCTAGTTCAGAGTGGCTGCTGACCAAATTCTATTACTGGCAACAAAAAGAGAAAATGGCCTATGTCAAACTCCAACATGAAATTGCACATGATGAAGATAATAAAACGTGCTGCCAATGATTTAAAAAGAAAAACCCTTCCAAGCTTAAAGAACCTGATGTAGAACATGTCAGTCTACTCTGTGATCTCTTTGCTGTGTCTGTGTGAACAGGCCATGCAGGATACAGCAAAGGGAAGAAGGAACAAAATAGAAAGCTGATCTGTGCATTCTTGGCTCTTGGGACTCCACAAATCTAAGAGTCTTTTCAGAGTGGTTTTGATTTTTTTTTTTTAATGTAGCTTGGCAGGGCTATAGAAATCTTTTATTTTTCAAATCCTTGCTGGATGTGTCTATTGACAGACCATCTTCTGCTGGTCCTGATGGGCTGCCAGGGCAGGGAAATGAATTACGCTGCACAGATTCATCTCTCAGCTCCTTCTCATTCGCTCGTATTTTCCATGGCACTTTGATCCTTCTTCATTTTCCACTCCAAATTGGTCCCTGTGTATCCCATGCCAATTGGCATGCAGCTATTAAAGAAGTATTTGGCTAATAATATCCTTGTTCTGAATCCTCCTCCCCAGCTTCTCTCATCCTATCTGGGTATAAGTTGATTGCTCTAAATTCTACTGTAGAGTTTTGTGAGTTGGACTTCTGAGCTTTAACTTCAACTTTTGTATTTATAGATTCACCAAACATCTTTATTCTAAATGGCTCAAGTTTCTTCAAAATGAATTTTTTTTATTACATGCCATTTCATTTTGACAACTTGGCAAAGAGAAAATCATTACAAATCTACTGTACTTTGTTTATTTGTTAATATTGCTTATTTGAAATATGGTTTTTGGTTTGTAAAAGTAAATCTTGTAAAGAGATGCTTACCCCAATGAAATCATGCAAAAAGTCCTATCTCTAACTGATTGTGCTACACAGGCTAAATGACTTCACCTTTCCAGATCCACAGTCTACAACAAAAGTAAGGAGTAGAAGCTTCCACTTGCTTCTGGGCATTAAAACACAATGGTTGTATGAATTTATAAAATAAAGAGAAAATTGGCATGCTGCCTAGGGACTCCTAGGAGTGACATTTCAGATGCTGTTGGCTGTGTGTTTCTGGAAATCAATTTCTTCATTAGGCTTTGTTCAACTTATTTTGAAATTCTGTCTCTGGATTTTTTCTGTCTCTTTCTTATTACAGCCCAACTCCACTTATTTATTCCTAGAAGCCAGCAGATTCTACATGTTTTTGAAAAAGAGCTGTACCAGCCATTGAGAGCTACACATGGAATCTCAGGCAAGGGATTTTATAGAAGAATAACTTTAAAGCAGTGACATTCTGCCTTTTGTTGTCTGCTTTAGACCATTGAACTGTCAGATAAGAAGATGACTTCCTTGCTTTGTTTGAATTGTTTGGCTTAGTTTATATGAATATTTTATCATCATACATTAACTTTATTGGGAGCATGATTTTTTAAAGAGTTCTGTTTGAGTAGAACTGTTTCTATTATGCCCTGGGCTCCATTTTTCTATGGAAACGTACTTTGAATATTATAATAGAAGTCTATTAGAAACAGGATTAAAATGAGAGCATTTCATTTTAAAAGAAACTTTTCAATAGTGCTATGCATAGTTCCTTGATAAAGGTCTTATGTGGTTTTTAGCATTTTAATGTTTAATAAGGTGGTTTATAGGTTTCAGTGAACAATTTATTTTATAGAGGCAGCATAATATATGCTTCATAAAAGAAGATGTATAGGTTATAAATTAGACAACTTTGGGCTTAAGTCTCAGCCTTCCATCCAGTTGTATGAGTTGGGAAAGTCATTTTCCCCCTTTGGGCCTCAGTTTGTCACTTACAAGGTAGGGCAATAATAATTACTTCCCAGATGAGAACTAAATATCTTGCCCACATTGGCTACTGAACAAATGATCTTGGACTAAATTTTATTAAGAGGTGAGAAACTTCAGTTCTCTTAGCCACAGGGTACCATATATTTTTTTCTTTCACAATTGAAATAAGACTGGGTACAATTGTGCAATTTAACTACTACTTTAATAAAGTTGTCTTTAAATGATATCTACTGATTCTTTTCTTCATATCTAAAACCATCTTTTTATCATATTTTCTCCTTTCTGAAAAATGAAACTATCAGCAAAGCAGTCTATGAGTCATCAGCTGAAACCCTCTCAATAAAATATGGTGTCCATTTTGTACTGCATTTTGCTTCTATGTGGTTTTCTGACCTGAATGAAGAACATGTCTCTCTTTATCTTTCATCTGTGTCTGTCTTTCTTCCTTTGATGGAACATATATTTGTGGAGAGTCAGTTATTGGCCCGGGTCTTGGAGGCAGAGCAATAAATAGTTGAGGAGTCTTCCTTTAAATCGCTGCTCAGAGGAGGCCTCTTTGGTTCAGAGTTGTTGAAGTGGTGCAATCTTTCTGATACTCCTCCTGGTTATCTTCTTCTTTTACCTCTACCCAGAGGCTGCTGGGGTGCTTCTGGTTCTCAGGCTACCTTTACTCTCTGGAACTATATCTTCTAGACTCAGAGGGCCTCCTGGCTTTGTCTTATCCTCACCAAAGGTTCCAACCGAATGCTTCTAAAAATGCTTTGTAGGTCACATCTGTAAAGGATCACTGTGGCCAATTTTTCCTTTAAGTCCTTCCACTTGAAATTTTCAACATAGAGTAAGAAGCCTTGGTGGATGGGTGCATAAATGTTGGGGACAAAGAATTGATATTTCCTAAGCACTAACTGTGCCACACCTGTACCACTGTGGTGTCTGATCCCTTCAGATCTTGGAAGCTAAGCAGGGTCAGACCTGGTTAATACTTGGATGGGAGACCCCCGGGAACACCAGGTGCTGTAGGCTTGGGAGAAGGATCCAGCAAGCAATCCACTCCCAGAAAACAATCAGCCATTGAAAACCTTATGAATAACAAAGAAACACTGACAATAGCATTTCAGCTATTGTATGTAGGGTCACTATGAGTTGGACACCGATTGGATGGCACCTAACAACAATAACTGTGCCACAGATACTAGGCTAAGATAGTCTCAGGGAGTCCTCATCCCCTTGTAAAACCTCTGTCACATAGAAATTACCATTGTTTATAGTACAGAAACAAGCCCAGAGACAATAACCCGTTTATGTAAGGTCACCAGCTAGCACTTCAGTGGCAAAGCCCAATTTCAATGCCTGTGTTCTTTCAACCATCCTGGGCTTCCATATGATGCTTGGTTTGGTGAGAGCTTAGAATCCAGTAATGAAGATTTGCAAGTCTCTTTTTCTACCTGACACCTGACACATTTAACCAGGATTACCCATATCTCAAGGATAAAATTGAATGAAATGCCCACAAAACAAATGTGAAAGAGATTGACAGCATAATTTTATTAACATGAAGGCAAAAGAAAATACAGCATGAGACTACAAAGCAATGAAAAGTAGACATTACTTTCTGTGGGTCCAACATTTTTTTCTACTACCTTTCTCTCCAAATTCCATGTGGTTCTGGACATCTTTTCATTGAATATGTCTGGTCTCCAAGGGACTGCAGCTCCAGCTCTTTTCCTGATGTACCAATGGCTATGTGCCTCATGTTTGGACAATCCTAGTACCCAACACTCTGACCACACTGATGTTTTCAATGGGAGAGTTCTTGACACAAGGTAAACCAATAAAAATCTTTTCCGAAGACTGGCCTGTGGATGGTTGCTGTTGTTGTTAGGTGCCGTCAAGTTGGGTTCGACTCATAGGGACCCTCACAGGGTTTTCTTTTTTTTCCCCTCCCTTTATTGGTAAATGATGGTGGGGTACAGAATAATACAGCATTGGTTTTTTCCATTATGCAACTATTACATCACTTTTGGTTATATTTTTATCAATTTACAAAGTTTATGGAGACTTTTAACTAATAAGGAGTAAAACTCAAATACATATATGGGTTATATTCCTCAATTTTTCCCATGTTTTCATGAAGTTGCATTGTTTGCATTGAGATTATCCTCTCCCCCTCTATTCTTCTACATTAATTCTCCTCTCCATGCCATCTTCCACAATCTTTGCTTCCATTTGCTAGTTCCCTCCCTCCTTTCTATTCTTTATATTGTCCTTTCTTTGCTAAGTTTAACTGTGCATTTTTATATATCAACTTATGTATAGCACTTTTTCTCCCTTTAAGCAAGATTCAGCTCCCACATCCTCATAGGGTTTTCAATAGCTGATTGTTTTGAGATTGTTTTCAGGAGTGGACTGCCACATCCTTCTCCTATTTTTATGGTGCTGGGGATCCAATCTAGGTCGTCAGAGAGTGAGGAACAGGTGCTCTACCAACTGAGCTTAATCTTAGCCCATGAGGTTGGTAGAGGAGGAAAATTTATTTTGGTTAAATGTTAAAAAGTGAGAGAACATTAATTTCTCAGGAAAGGGGTCATTTTCCTAAAGCATAGCAAAAGGTCTGTTTGCAATACAAAGCAAAAGAAGAAAATGCTGCTTCTCTCTCTCTCTTTCTCTCTCTCTCTATCTCTCTGTCTCTCTTTCTCTTGATATTGGTTTGTGAGATCCAAGTTCATATAGCTTCAAATCTGTGAGCAATATAAATAGTTGTTGTTCCAGCTAGTTGGGTTGAGTTTCTTTTACTTGCACCTGAAAAACTTCTGATTACTCTATTAGGGTTATTCCAAGAAGCCATAGAGAACTGATCATCTTTTGCCCATTAGCATTCTTGGAGTAGCCCAACAAAACTTGCATGACTGTTGCTTTCTGTTAGGATATTGTTGTTTTTAGATGTTGCTGAGTTGCATCCAAATCACAGGAGCCCTACGTACATGAGACAAAACACTACCTGACACTGTGCCATGTCCGGCACTATGTCAGTGCTTCTCTGCTATTCATAGGGTTTTCAATGGCTGATTGTTTTTTGGAAGTGAGTTGCCGGGTCCTTCTCCCAAGCCTACACCACCTGGTGTTCCCAGGCAGTCTCTCATCCAAGTACTAACCACGCCTGACCCTGCCTAGCTTCGGAGATCTGATGGGATTGGACACCACAATGATAGGGCCTCAGTCTATTGTCATGCAGATATCTATATTAGTAGTGAGGTACACCTCACACTCATGTAGTGCATTTATGTTGATGATTTCAAGGTACTTTGAATTTTTTATTGTCTTTAATTTAAAATAACCCTGAGATTTTAGACACAAGTGGTTGTTTTCTTGACCACTAAATGGGCAGATAATTTGTGATGATCCACACAGTCAAATGCATTTGCATAGTCAATAAAACATGGATAGACATCTTTCTGATACTCTCTGATTTCAGATAATATCCACCTGACATCAGCGATGATGTCTCTGGTCCCCTGCCCTCTTTTAAAACTGGCTTGATTTCCCAGCAATTCTCTGTCTATCTGCTGCTGCAGTCACTTTTGAATGATCTTTAGCAAAATTTTGCTTTAATAACAAACAACAACAACAAATGGGGAGAAATAAGCACACAGTACTTTCATGCAATAATTCTATTCTTAAAAAGTTGCACCTAAGCTAGATGCTTGCAAATCAATAAGATGACAGTGAAAGTCGCTCCTAAGGTAAAGAATTCTTACGTACTACAATGATTATAAAGCGTGATATCTTTTGATGTACTTACTATCAAAATTTAGCTTTTACACATTTAGTCTAAGGTCATATGATGTACTTGGAACTCAAACGTTTCTTAGACAAGAATTGTTAGCAGACTCTTCAGGCCAGAAATATTTGTCCAAAGGAAAATAATAATCACACAAAATAAAACAAAACAAAAAACCCTAACCTTCTAAGCCCCTCCAAGATTTTTCAGATCTGAGTATCATTTATAGGTACAATCTTATTTTCTGCCACATGAGCTTTCTTCTTTGGCCAATGAAGTATATTCATCATGAGTTTCTGCATACCCTGGTTCAGCCAATTGGCAGAGAGTACCAAATGCTCCAGGCTTAGTACTGCCTTTCCCTGCACCAGTAAGCATGAAGTTTGGCAGATATGTAAGGAACTTTGTTATCCTGGAACAGGAATTACTTTGCTCCTCTGAGCCTTGAGTACTTGGGTGGACCTCTGGGGGCCAATATGTTCACCTGCCTATTCATGCCTTGTTAGGTAGCTGCTCTGCCATTTCCTGCTGGATCCAGGCTAACTTAGATCCACTCATTTCCACTCAATCTCTTTTCCTCAATCTTTGGATCTTGCTTCTTCTTAACATAGTATGCAAACCTCTTCATAAATTACCCTCAAAATTCATCATCTATCAACATACCAATTTTTATTCATAAAAAATTCTTAATTTCTCTGTTTAATTTTACCCATTCAAATTTGATTTCAAATTCCGTCTTCTTTGTGAAGTTTCGGTGATCTCCTAAATCAATATTAATCTCTTCTATTTTGCATCCCTCTTAGTTTCTAGTCCCATATATTAGTTCTTATTTTCCCTTGAGTTGCCAGCTTCTATCTACATACCCGTATTGTCTTGCTGGTTTATAAGTTTCTCCAGCATGAGTATGTTAACTTGGGCAGGCCTGAATTTAGAGCATGTGAGGAACTGCAACACAGACCAGCAGGGATAGGCGTGGGGATGACAGAACCAGCTAGAGATGAACTGGATCAGTGATGTCTGCAAGGGGTTGGGCTTCCAAAGCCACTGAGGCTGACCAGTGCTCTACCTCCCAGAGACTTGGGGAGGCCAGGGATGGTTCATGACAGAATTTTTTTTGGTTAAGGAGTTTGAGAAGCTGTGTGAAGTGAAGCAATGTAGGTAGAATCTAGGGAGTAAGTTTAGTATTGAGGCTCCAGTTAAACAGTCCTTTCCTGATAGGAAGCCAGCCAGGTGGTGGGAGCAGAGGAGGCTCTGGTGAAGTCCAGGTAGAGTGGGAAAAAAGGCTCTCCCATAAGTAAGAAATGGGGTGCTACCTGGTTGAGGCAGGAGCCCAAATAAGATTATGGAAGTGAAGAAAGGATAGGAGCAGAGGAAAAAAGATAGAGAAAAGGAAGAGGGGAAGCAGAAGAAGAGGGCAGTGAGAAGATAAAGAGACACTAGTGGTGACAGAAGAAAAAGTTAAGGAAGAGGCAAGAAAAAGAGAGCAGGAGAGAAACAGAAATGAAAGAGGAGAAAAAGTAGAAGATAAAAGTGATTGGAAAGCAAATAGGAAAGACAAGAAAGGGAAATCTGAGGCCCATACCTGCTCACCACCTGCCTGAATGAACTCCCACTCAGAAGTCATGCAAAGGGTAGATGGAGTCACATCACAGCCCCTAAATCACTACCGGCTTTCATCTCCCAAACACAAAATGGTGACATGGACAGTTGCCATTTTTCTCACCTTTGCAGAGTATAAATAAAAGCATTTTAAGAAAATTTGGCTATAAATAATTTGCATTGCCATACATATATGTATTGTATATATTTACATATATTGCATATATTATACATGACTTCTGCATTAGACACAAGTGCAATATGATTGCTATGCAAGCCCTGCTTCAAAAACAACTTCCTAACCAGCTCACTGTAGCACCTCCTTCTACTTAAACCATATTTTTACTTTTAAGTCTAAGTTCTTGTGTGGAATTCTAGGGCTTCCATAGTTCCAGTCATGGTTAATTTGAGTATTTGAGACTCCAGTGCATTTCCTGGTTTCGTTACTGAGCAAGGTCAAGGTTATTACTTTGGTTAAGAAGTTTGCTCACTATCAAGTTTTAATATCTACTTAAGGGCAAAATCAAAAGTCATGTGTTCCTAGTAGTTGAATATATTAGCTAAGAAGTAGATTTGTTGTTGTTATTGTTAGATGCCATTGATTCAGATCCCACTGTAAGTGACCCTGTGTAGAGTAGAACAAAACACTACTCAACACTGTGCCATGTACATGACATTTTATTATGTTTGAACCCATTATTGCAGCTACTGTGTTTCTTCTCATTTTGAGTCATGCCATAGTAGCAAATGGAGGTGCCAGGGGCTTTATTTCATTCCCATCATGAAGGTCGACTCTTCTTTGAGGAGGCAACTCTTCCCCACTTATTTCTTGAGTGCCTTCCACCCTGGTGGGGGGCTCATTTTCCAGCACTATATTTGACAGTGCTTCTCTGCTATTCATAGGGTTTTCAATGGCTAATTGTTTCAGAAGCGGGTCCTTCTTCCTAATCTTTCTTAGTCTGTAAACTCAGCTGAAACCTGTGTATCACGGGTGGCCCTTCTGGTGTCTGAGATACTGGTGGTAGAGCTTTCAGCATCACAGCAACACACAAGCCCCACAGCACGACAAGTTGGCAGACACGTGGGGGATGTAGTTGATAAATGAAAGTAAAATAATGCTTGGATGTACCACAAAGCTGCTGTAAAGAATTAGAGATAAGTACTTAGAACAGTACTTACCTCAAAGTACTATTTACTATCTTTTTATTTTTATTTGTTATTATTTGCTCAGTGCTTACACTTTAACATGGAATAATTTACCTGATGTTCATAAGTACTCATAAGGCAACAGAGCAAGTTTCACAGCCCAGTTTACTAGTGGGAAACTGAGTTTGTGCACAGACCAGCTGGGAGGAACACAAGCTGGGAAGTCCTTCAGTTGCCTGGTTAGTGTTGTCTACACTCTGACATCTAACCAAGTAGGTCAGCAAAATAAAAATGGTTATTTCTACATGGTCACGAAGTAATATATGGTATGTTCCGACACCCCTCCATAAAGATTTCCACAGCTGTATATTGCTTGATACACTTAAAATATTTTTAGTTGTAGCCAACATTTATTTCTGCCCTCTTTCTCCATTATCTTTCAACATTGGGAAAGTAATACTCAAAATTTGAAGGCTAATAGGCCACTGGCAATGAGGGTTTCAAATAATACTGGCTTCCAAACTGCTCCCAGTTTTATTAGTGTATAAAACTGACATTTGGCTGTGCATGGTTTTAAAGTGGCCCTTTTTTGAAGTGAAAAAACAAGGCAGTAAATCCAGGGCTGGAACAAGGACAGCCAATTTCTGACTTGTTCTGTGACTCTTGACAAGTCATTTAATATCTTCACCTTATTATCTTCCAGTGCAAACTGGAACAAACACCAGGGTGGGAGTGACATGGAGCGTTATGATTACCTACAATCTAAACTATGCTGAAACAATTTGTCTAGGAGCAATTTTTCAATATAAAACCAGAATGTTGGATTGAGTTAAAGGCTCACAGCTCACAGTCCCTTGGAGGATACCATCAAAGGCACTATTGATGGGTATTGGACACAAACTCTTATTCGAAAACATCAAGGCTGCTTGGGGCCTTTGTGACTTTATTAGGGGACAAATTATAACATAGCCACTGTTTCCAGTGGATACATATGAATTCTTTTCTCTATGACCTCCAAAGGAATCCTGAGGAAAATCTTGAGAGATTATTTTGGATTCAACTTGACAAAAAGTTTTTCTCCAAAAGGCCTAGGTGCTGGGTATGCCTCATTCACATTCTGGAAGCCCTTTTGAGGTCTTTGCTAAATTCTCACTGGCAGATTTCAAGTGTGTGAAACCTTAGAAAATAAAGAAATAAAAGTCTAAAGGGATTATATCTTCTCATCTCCATGTACTTCATCAGCTTGGCCATGACATTTAGCGAGCTTAAGCAGGGGCCTTGTATAGTTTCATTGCAGAACAGAGCAGTCTCTGGATTCCACTATTTTAAAGGTCCTCACAGTAATGAGGTTAGGGAGAAATTTTCTTGGAGGCTGGTACATATTTGAAGCTGATGACACTCTTCTCTATTGATACCCACCTCCCAGGTAATCTCATCTGATACCGGCTTTTCCCCTGCACCACAGGTCACATACCCATCTGCCTACAAATGCAAAATAAAATTCCTCTTTGGCCCCACCCAATTTTTCTTTTCATAATCTTCTCCAATTCTGTCAAGGAAAAATTTATTCTTAAGCTACCCAGTCAAAAAACTTTGCTCTTTATTTCTTCCTATCTCAAAAATCCCATTGAATTCTTCCTCAGCAATTCCTATCAGTTTTTTTTTTTTTTTTTTTTTTTTTTTTTTTTTTTTTTTTTTTTTTTTTTTTTTTTTTTTTTTTTTTTTTTTTTTTTTTTTTTTTAGGTTTTTTGATAATCTGACCACTTTGTACCACCTTTACCACAATCATGCTGGCCCAGGCCCCTGTTACCTTTCACCTGAATTAACCTACAACTAATTTTCATGTCTGTTGTTGCTAGAGTTTCCAATATGACCTTATAAAATGCAAATCAAATTTTGTCACTATTCTGCTCAAACCTTCTGATATCTTTCCATCACATTCAGTAAATACAAAAGCCCTACAAATCCTACAACATCTACAACCTCCTTCCTGTCTTTGTCCCCTTTCCTAACAGTCTCCCTCTTATTCACTGTACTACTTGTTTGGAAGAAGTCTTGGGGTCTCTGTATTTTCTGTTGTCTTCTAGAGTGTTCTTTTACTAGATCCTGTAAAGATCACCTTCTATACTTTTGTCTCAACTTCCACATTCTGAACATTTTCTTCCTCCTCTCATTGTCACCTCTAAACTATGGGTGGTACAACCTGGGATAATGAACCATCACTTGTGGTTTTATGTATACACGATTGTGGTAAGTTGTTCCTTTGAAAGTAGGACTTCTTTGGATTGTCCTAATTTGAACTTGTCATCTCTTTCCTGCTGTAACCTTGAAAATAGCATAATTAATTTTGCCTTCAGGGCTTATTGTTACTGGAAAAGGCTGGAGAAACAGAACATCCAAATGAGATTCTGGGATATTCTTTCCTAATTACATGGAGTATAAAGATAATCATTTTGCCAGGGAAGGTGGGAATGAGTAATCTATGACACAGAAAGACATTGTTGTTGTTGTTAGGTATCTTTGAGTCGGTGTCCCACTCATAGCGATCCTACGTACAACTGGCGAAACACTATTGTCAATGTTTCTCTGCTATTCATAAGGTTTTCAATGACTGATTGTTTTTTGGAAGTGGATTGCTGAGTCCTTCTCCCAAACCTACAGCACCTGGTGTTCCCAGGTGGTCTCCCATCCAAGTACTAACGAGGCCCGACCCTGCTTAGCTTCTGAGATCTGATGAAATTGGATGCCACAGTGGTACGGCTGCAGGCAGAAAGACAGTAGTGTTACCCAAATTATCATTACTGGTAGTATAGAATGATATGCAGATAAAGGCATAACATTGAGAGGGTACCATGTCAGCATAGGGACCATAAAGATTATGGGATTAGCTGGCTCCTCCCCACCCCCGCAAGAGTTTACTTAGGGAGAAGAGAAATGAAGAGATGTCCACTTGTATAAAACACATGGAGGACCGGAAGACCTCTTTGGCAGCTTTGAAGAGATTCCTCCTCTCGTCTTATTACAGGACACAACTGGCTGAGACACAAGTTGAGGATTGGTTACAAAACATGTGGAATTGTAGCATCAATTAAATGCTCAACCCTGCCAGGTTTCTCATCTAAGGAAATTGGTAAAGAAGTTGTTCCCTGAGCCAAGTTATTGGGACATCTGAGCAGATACAGACAGGGCTGAGAACTTTGACTACCCACAGTCTCTTGCTTGGGGGAGGCTGTCTCTGCCCAACTTCCTCCCCCCAAATAGTTCTCTTCTGCACAAAAACTTTTCAATGATTGATTGAATAATTGTTGTTGTTGTTGTTAGGTGCCATCGAGTCGGTATCTGACTCATAGCGACCCTCATAGGGTTTTCAATGGCTGACTGTTTCGGGATTGCCTTGGGAGTGGATTGCCAGGTCCTTCTCCCATTTTTGCGGTGCTGAGAATCGAACTCAGGGCCTCAGAGACTGCAGCGCAGCGCTCTACCAACTGAGCTAAATCCCAGCCCCAATTGAATAATTAGGGTGATTGAATTAATCTCATGCTGACTTTCTCCTGGACTCAGTGTAGCCAACTCTCATTTCCTTCCAACCTAAAATGAGAGTTATATGCTAACATAGCACAGTTTGAAAAGGACGGACCTGCTTCCATAAGGATAAAGCATATACAAAAGGACAGAAGAATTTACCAGTCTGTATCCATAGGGCCCTGGGAATGTGTGTGTGTGTTGGCGGGGGGGGAGTAAATTTCTAAATATTTTAGAGCAGATGTGAGAAATACAAGGATTGATCAGGTTAAAATCACTGATGGGGTGACATAGTTAATATGTCATCTCCAGGACCTTAGAATAGCACTAGCAGGGTGCTACACTTGTTTATTGAATTCTGAACTCATATGTGGAATTTGCCTGGCATGTTGAAAAGAAAGAGTCTAAAGGCTTAAGAAGATGAGAATATTTGAATAAATGTATTATAAACAAAACTGCTTAGTGACTCTCTATCCTACCCTTTGGCAGGGTTCAAAGAACTCACATTCACCAGAGCATTAAGAAGAGCATTGAAGTGAAGGACAGCCATTTCCTTGAAAAGTTCTTTTGTAGTTTCTTTCAGGTCAGAGATGATGGAGGGGACAATGCAATGTAATTGGGATCACTGGCCTCAGTGTAAGTAGTGACATTCTCAGATTTTTAGAGGACATTTAGTAGCAATTAATGGTCAGAGGTGAGAGCTATTACTATAATGAGCCCTAGAGTTGGATAGGTAATCATATAATATGGTCTTCAGGGATCAGTAATAATGCTTGATTGATGACAGGATTGGTAGAAATAAATATATGGGCAGCCTAAAAAAGGGGTGTTTGACATATAGAAGTTGAAAATGTTTTGGTCCACAGCATAGAAACCTCAGTCCTTGAAGGGCTTCATGCCTTCTAAATTGGTTCAAACACCTAAATCCTCTTAAATGAGGGCTAGTCCAGATCCCTTTAAAGAAACACATTGTAATACAGACTTCTAAATCCTATAAATCTTTCCTGAAGGCCACCCTGGTGTCCAACCCTGTATGATCTTGGAACCTAATCAGGGTCGGACCTGGTTAGTACTTTTATGGGAGACTACATGGGAACACTGGGTGCTCTAGGCTTGGGAGAAGGACCTAGAAGTCCACTCCTAAAATAGCCACTGAAAACCCTGTGAATAGCAGAAAAGCACTGACAATAGTGCTGAGTATGGCACAGTGTCAGGGAGTATTTTGTTCTGTTGTACATAAGGTCGCTATGAGTTGGGCCTGACTAGATGACACCTAGCAGCAACAAACAACAGCAAGGCTATCCCAGGGTTTCTCTGAAACCACTTACTGACTGTACACTGAAGGGTGAATGCCCAGATTTTCTGTGGGTCATTGGATATTGTCTTTGATCTGAAATGAATCCCTAGAGATGCAAAAAAGCTTTGTCTCCTAATGATCACAGTCTCACAGAAGCCCGGTAATAGGTGGAATCTTGGCCCAACTCTAATACTAGGTCTACTAGAACTGGAGATAAATACTACAATTAATTGATTACCTGGAAAGTTTAGGGAATTAATACATTTAATAAGGGCAAGGTCGTCATATGGATGTTCTGACCAAGAAGTGGAGCATGTTATGGTAGAAGAGGTCAAGTGAAACTGCTGGGGTTGCTGCAACCTTCTTCTTCTCTCTCCATCAGTAAAATGAGGAACTGAAGGCAAAGTCCCATTCCTGGAGGTCTTGCAGAGATTAGTTTAATTGTTGAGAATTTGAGAAATAAAGTGGTAGATGTAATTACATACCTTATTTAACATGTCTCATGCAAAACACTGGTGTGCTATGAGGCCTAGTGGTGGACGGTAGTCAATTGAATCATGTATCACAGTTATACCTGTGATATTATTTATTGCAATCTGTGAAGAAAATCAGAAACAGTTTTCATTTACATGGCAGGGACTAGAGTATATTATTATAATTGTGCCCAAGGGCTATGCCAACCCTCCTGTTCTGCATTATAATATAGTCTAGATTGATCCCCAACACTTTATTATTTCACTGAGTGGCTTATTTGTCTGCTACATAATGACCACATTGTTTTAACTCAGATTGGCGAACAGGAAGTAGCAAGGAGTCCATATGACTTAATAAGGGAGATGCATTTTAGAAGACAGATGAAAAGTAGAATTCTAGGGTATGAAGTATGGATGGGGCAGTGGGCATAATGTGACATCCTCTCTGAGTTGATATACTTTACACACAGCATCCATCACTTAGAAAAGGTACACATCCATGATCAGTCAGGATTTTGTAGAGAATGTACAGATTTACTGATAATTCATAAGATTAAAAGTTTTGAGTCAGATCTATAGAAAAAACAGGCTGTGTAGCTTGTCTAGGATGGCCATGTAGACTGCTCTGTTCTTTGGGCCTCATAACATAGGCCACTTACTAACAAAGGAAGTATCTGTGGCAGACATAGATACTCTCCAAGTCCCTGGAAAATCCAGTCAGAAAATAAACAGCACAGATATCCAGAGTTCTAAAATAAAGGCATGCCCTGCTTTATTGACAGCTATCTTCTATTTGAAAAGCAGCTCTGACTGCTAGCAACTAGGCCTTTGAAAATACTAAACACTTGACCATGGGATGTAAAATGGCTGTGTAATTTGAACTTTTCCTTATCTATGCAATATTATCTGATCTACAGAATTTAAAATTAGATTAAATAACAATATTGCACCATATACAAGTCTAGTCCTGAATATATACATTGACTGTAGGGCCAGGTGGCCCAGACACTGTGCCTGCTTCTACTGCTTTGCCATCATTTCCTCATTCACAACTACAATTTCATAGGGAGTTCATGAGGACTAGTATTTTGGGCCTAACTTATAGCTGGATCTCTGTGCTTTGCTGGTGCCAGCTGAAGTAGTACAGATACTGTGCAACAGTCATACTCTGTGGTGACCTTGAAAGATGGGTAACAGTATGGTAGAACTGACATCACTCAAGGATGATACCAAAACTGATGACTTCACATGTCTCCTGGGAAGAGAGCATGTATTTTTCAACCGGATGAAGGATAAGCATAAATGGGCAAAGCACGCAGCCTGTGTTGAGTACCTTTTACTTGAAACTCTAGATCAACTTTCATCCTTCTAGACTTGGAGGTCTGCCCTGGGAGACAGATTTGTGTGGATTACATCATAGGCTGCTCTGATTTTCAGCTGAGTATGACCAGTAGGGACTCAGGCAAGACACTACAAGTGGAGTGAGGTCAGTGAATGTATTCTCCTGTTTCTCTTCCTGTGAGTTCATTTTAAAGTAGCTGTGTCCCTCCTCTGGATATCACTGTTTTTTTCAAGGTCAGTTTTTCTACATGTATCTCTCCCTTTGTGTCCTGGTAACTACCTGCTCCCTCCTCTTGTCCTTCTGGGGCTAAAGGTGATTATAGCACTACTCTAACCAACCCTGAGTTAACAACCAACCTGTAGTTCCTTTCCATCCTGCCTACACCTTTGTAAACAGAACCTAATTTTAACATTTTTCTTCTAAAAGTATCCTGTTTGAGAGCACCATCTGTTTCCTCTGGTGAAATACACCTCACACAGCCATATTTCCTCTGCGCTACACACTTTATTATTATTTAGAACTCATACAATGGCAAGTGACAAAAATACTCCAGCTACCCTTGCTTAAGCTAAAAAAGCACATGGATTTCTTGGCCTGTATCACTAGAAAGTCCAAGGGACGAGTCTGTCTTCAGGCCTGGCTGACTCCAAGAGCCCTCATGATCTTGGCGGCGCCCGCAAGTCCTCTTGTGTTACCTTCCTTTTCAGGCAAATGCTTTCCATCAAGTGACAAATATGGACACTGGCAGCTTCTGGCTTACAGTAGCTTTACAAATTGTAGTCCCTGAAAAAAGACACAGGAGAGATACTCTAAGTGTCCTACCGCAACTGCGACAGGATTTTAATGGTGAACTGCTGAGTGTAGGGAGCACTGCTTCCTTGGCTGTCACATGAACAGCCATAAAGTAGCAGCATAAAGTAATAAACATCCTGCCAAGTTTGGCCAAGGATTGGCTGTAAATAGGAAAGAACTGTACCTGGCTGAGAGGATCCAAGGTCCCAATCCTCAGTTGGAGTTCTTTCTCTCTGAAGGATGAATTTGAAAACAAGGAAGAAGACCAATCATAGAAAGAATAAGGGAACCCAAAGGCCAGCTTCTATTGTAATTGGAGCATCACTCTTGAGAGAACATAATGTCACGTGTCCACCTCAGTCTACAAGCTAGCTTAATAAACTCATTTGGAATCTAGCTTCATCCTAATTGCCAAACTCAATCACAGGGTGAAGAGGGAGCTTTGGGGGCCAATGGTGAAGCAGATCTGTAAAAGTCAAGAGAGACTTCTGCCAATCTTGCATTTTGTCCTTGGCAGCTGATTCTGCTGCAGAGGACTGTAAAGTAGCCAGCCTGTCTGGGGTGGAGGGGCACTGTACCCTCTATAATACAAAATATATAAAACAGCTGGTTATAGCCAGGGAGGGAACAGACAGGTGAGCTCCTGAAGGGAAGTACCCACAGTTATGTAATTAGTAGAGCCATGGGAATCCTTAGGGGTTTCACATTAAAGTACATCATGAAAGTGGCAGGCATGGAAAATAACTTTGGCCCTGTTAGGAGACTGGCGGGAAGCAGGTTATAGCTGTCTAGGAGAGGAGGGCCTGGAGTCTAGACAAGGGAATTAACAGTTTATTGGGGTAAAGTAAGACAAAGAGGTAAGGGAATTACTTTATGCCGAAAATGGATTATGTGCTAAGAAGTAGCAGACAGAATTCACTTGCCTATTATTCTTGTTTGCCTGAATAAAGCTAGAAATCTAAAGCACACAGAAATACACACTGCATCTTTCAGGAACACAGGGCAGTTCATGTCTGCAGCTTATGCCACGATTTCCTCCGCAGGTATTTGTTTAATTTTGTTATTTATCACTATGCATTTAGTGCCTGTGATGAAGGGTAGTGTGACAAAATGGGGGCCAATAGTATAGGTTTGGGCTTCAGGAAAGATGGACTTTAACAATCTACTCTGTCATTTAGTAGCTTGTAGTTTTGGTCAAATGACTGATCGTCACATGTAAAATGCAGAACACAAATCCTACTCCATGGGATTGTTGTAGATTTTTATAAAAGTAGATAATGTACACCAAATGACTGGCATATTATTCATTCAACAAAGGGATGTTGATGATCTCACCGAATCCCTAATCAGAGTGGATTATCTCCTAAGCACCATACTTAGGTTTGTTGACAGCCATATCCATATTTACTCCTTTTCCCCATCTTGCTTTACATAGTTTGAATAAACAGGGAATATGAAGTTCCAACACATTTTAATTTTAGCCTCATTTAGGAAAAGGTTTTGTGACTTTTCTGTGGTTTGGTTTTATTCCTCTGGTTTGGAGTCAAAAGGTTGTATTTATTTCATCTTTCAGCCTGGCTCATATACTGCCCCAGAGGGGTTGTAGGTCATTTCTGCTGAGATTTGGAAATGTAGTGATGGGTTGAAATTTTTCCTTGCCACCATGGGCTGATTTTCATACATTTTAATATCTTTATCTTTTCATTGTGATTTCAATATCAACATAGCTTGACCTCTGGATCTCTCATTTTGACATTGCTTCAAGTTCCTAGTGCAGAACAAATTATTATCATCACTATTATTGTCTTCCCATTACCAGATGAGGAAGGCACATTTAAGTGGCATATTTGTTTCTTTGTATTAATGGGGTAAGTTAACTATAAGGACAATCTTGTGGAAATTAGTTACTCAGTACACTAAGAGGGGAAATGTGTGAACTAAGGGAAAATGTCTTTTTCAAATTTTATACACACTAAAGATGTGATTACGCCTGTAGCCGTAGCACTGTGGTGTCAGATCCTGTCAGATCTCAGAAGGTAAGCAGGGTCAGGCCTGGTTAGTCCTTGGATGGGAGACCACCTGGAAACACCAGGTGTTGTAGGCTTGGGAGAAGGACCCGGCAACCCACTCCCAAAAATAAATCCACCATTGAAAACCCTATGAGTAACAGAGAAGCACGATGATAGTGTTTCCTCTGTTGTGCATAGGGTAGCTATGAGTTGAATACTGATTTGACAGTACCTAACAATAAGAAAAAGTGATTACACCACGTGGTGTGTTTTTCTTGCCATTTGATGCCTCTGAATTGTTGCTCAGTTTGAAATCTGACTTAATGGAAATGTGGCAATATTGGAATTTAGGACTGACTATAAGGAAATGCTTTTTATTATTTTTTATCAGGGAGATTTTGTGATGGTAGTGTTGTGGATGTACTTTATTTTGATAATTTTCTATTTGCTTTCTACTAATAGTCAGCTATCCTGTTTTCATTTCCTTCTCAGTCACCTTATACTAACAACTTCCTTCTGATGTTCTTGGTAACAAAAGAGAAATCTGGAAAGGTGTACAAAAAAAAAAAAAGGAATATAACTGTGCAAAGCAGTAGTATTTCACTAAAGTTACCTTTAAAAAATCAATAATGGCTTTATAAAACTCAAATCATTATTAGTTTTGGTAAATGTTTAAAACCTCCCAGATAGATACTTTCAGGTGGCAGAGAACAGGGGTACAAAGTGTTTATGGTGTTTATGGGGAAGTTGTGTTGAACGCCAAACAATGGGGAAACCAGGTCTCCCTAACACCAGGGCACCACTGGGAAAACAGAGTAGCTCTGATGACCTGACTGGTGTCACACTTTCAAGAGCTGACATCTGTAAACGCCCCACCACCATGATGGCTCATGTACTTACAGTTTTTTGCTTTTCCTTCTTCTGTCTTAATTGACATTCAATATAATGGGGTTCATATGGCATTTTCATACAATTATATTGTGTCCTTTGTTCTCTTTTACTCTCTCTTAACCACTCTTGCTTTCTCCATCCTCCTGCTCTTCCCCTCCCTTCTCCAGGTAGCCCCATTTTCACTTTCAAGTGTCACGTATATAGTGTTTATTTTTTAAATTTAGATGCTGCACATGAAAGAGTTCCATCCATTTTCCTATGAATGGGAGTTTCCTGCTAAATAATTCCATTCTTCTTTATAGTCCAATAAAATTCCATTGTGTGTATAGACCACATTTTTTAAAGATCCATTCATCCATTGATGGACATCTGGGATGATCCCACATATTAGCTATTGTGAACAGTGCTTTAATGTGCATGGAAATGCAGGTGTCTCTATGGTATGTTGACTTAGAGTCCTTTAGGTGTACGTCCAGGAGTAGCATAGCTGGATCATCTGGTAGTTCTATTCATAGTTTCCAGAGGAATCTCCATAGTGATTTCCATAATGACTATAATAAGTTACATTCCCATTAGCAGTACATATTCCTCATCCCATCCTCATCCTCACCAGCATTTGTGTTTTATTGATGCTAGCCATTCTGACTGGGATGAAATGGAATCTCAATATGGTTTTGATTTGCATTTCTCTGATAGCTAAGGATATGGATCATTTTTTCATATACTTATTAGTTATTTGTACTTCTTTTGAGAACTGTCTGTTCAATTCAAGCAACCATTTATTGAATGGATTTTTTGGTGTTTAATTTGTTGAGTACTTTCTACATTTTAGTTATTAATCACTTGTCAGTGTATAGTTGGAAAAGATTTTCTCCTATTCTGTGGATTTTTTGTTTTCTTTGCTGCTTAGAAGCTTTCTAATTACTTGAAATTCCATTTGTCAATTATTGCTACTATTTCCTGGACTACTGGAGTTGATTTTAGAAAGTTCTTGCCTATGTCTATGCCTTGAAGTATTTCCCTTAAGTTTTCCTCTAGTAGTTTTAAAGTTTTTGGTTTTACATTAACGTTTTTGACCCATTTTGATTTTATTTTTGTATAGGTGAGAGATGAGGATCTAGTTTCACTCTTCTACATGTAGATATTCAGTTTTTCCAACATCATTTGTTGACTAGACTGTCTTTTCTCCAATGTATGTTTTTGGCACTTTTGTAAAAAATCAGCTGGTAATGCATGCAGCTACAACAACTTTTTGTTTTATTTTGTTTTGAATGAAAACATCTCATTTGACTATAGGTCATTTGGTGGTTTGGAAGCCATTCTGTGGTCCAAAGATCAGGGTCATATGTATAATGCATGAGGCCACATGTCTGAGGGTCCATTTGGTACAAGTTATATGTCATTGTGCCTGTTTCATTGTTTCTTAACAGAGGACATGGGCATGGCAAGCATTCAACATGAGATAAGCTCCATAGTTTATGTTGCAATTCAGAATACAGAGTCTAGAAACTTCCAAGAACTTAAAACACATACCCTACCTGTCAACCATTGAGATGACCACTATGGTAAAAGAGAAAATGGTTTTGGATGAGCATGTGGAGAAATGGATTCCTTATGCATCATTTGTGGGAATAGAAAATGATGTAGTTGGTATGGAAAAGAGTACAATGGTTCCTCAAGGAATTAAAAATTGAATAACCATATGATCCAGCAATTCTTCTTTTGTGTACATTCTCAAAATAATTGAAAGTCTCAAAAAGATATTTGTATACACATGTTCATAGCAGCATTATTCACAGTAGTCAAAGCATGGAAGCAATCCGACTGTTCATTGATGGATAAATAAAATCTTTTATATGTACAATGGAATATTAATTGCTCAGTCTTCAAAAAGAAGGAAATTATGTCACATGCTACCATAGAGATGAACTATGAGGAGATTATGATGAGTGAATACACTAGTTTCAAAGACAAATACTGTATGAGTCCACTTAAATGAGGTGTCTAAAGTAGTCAAATTCATGTATCTATACAGAGTAAAATAATGATTGTCAGTGCCTAAGGGGAGAGGGAAAATAGGAAGTTTGTGTTTTGTGATTATAGAATTTCAGTTTTACAAGATAAAAAGTTTTGGAATTGGGTGGGAGCGATGATTGTAAAACCATGTGAATGTACTTAATGTCACTGAACTACACACTTAAAACTGTTAAGATGGTCCTTTCTAAGAAATATTATTTTAAATATAAAAATAAAAATTTCACATACTTATACAACATGTACATAATACACACACATGCACACACACTTACAATATCACATCTATAATGGAGGTAACAGCATACAGTGATAAAATGTGCATCCTCTGTAACCAGTCTGTGTTGTTGTTAGGTGCTGTCGAGTCATGTCCGACTCATCGTGACCCTCATAGGGTTTTCAGTGGTTGATTGTTTCGGGATTGCCTAGGGAGTGGATTGCCATGTCCTTCTTCTGTTTTTGTGGTGCTGGGAATCGAACTTGGGACCTCAGAAACTGCAGAGAAGTGCTCTACCAACTGAGCTAAATCACAGCCTCCGTAACCAGGCTCCTTAGGCTTAAATCCTGCCTATGTGCCTGACAGCTATGTGATCTCAGACAAATTGACCTCTCTGTGGTTCAGTTTTCTCATTTGTACATGGAGATACTAATATTATTTACCTCATAAGCTTTTTGTGAGATTAACTTAATTCAATCAACACTTACACTATTGCTTACAACATACTAAACACTTAAGGAATGGGACCTGTTCTTGCCACTTGAATATGCATAAAATATGATACTTTATACTTTTGGCTTTTTTTTTTTTGTAGTATGTGGGGTTGAACTCTGGGCCTCATACAATATTTGCAAGTGCTCTGCAGCCCATTTTTAAATTTTTTATTTGGTGACAGATTCTCGCTAAGTTATGCAGGCTGTCTCTGGCCTCAAACTTGTGATCCTAGCCTTCTGAGTAGCTAGGACTGAAGGAGTGTGCCACTGTACCCAGCTATACTTTAATCTTAATGAATTGAGTCTATCTACAACCAATGGCTCTGGCAAGTGCATATTCTTTTAGAACTTGAAATACAGAATTTCTAATAGAAGGGCCTAATATCCAAAATGTGAAAGAAGAAATAGCCCTTTGCTGTGGTGACATAGTATATTGGTCTCTTTAGTCAGAGACATCTGCATATAAACGTTTGTATTTTCTGTTCTACTAAGCTAGCAGTATCTTTTGCTTGTAATTATTTTCAGTTCCATCAATATTCATCAATATTGCCACATGTGGATATTTTGCTGTCTTGGCCTAAGCCATTAGGTCTTTTTTTTTTTCCCCTATCTTGTATCAGTTACATTTGGTTTGTATTTATTTTAGAATGACTTGGTGACTTTTTAAAACATGGCTGGACATATCCAATTTTGCAAACCAGACTAGCCTAGACAATGAAGGATCATATTTGCATAAAAGCCACAGTACAACTAAACTTAGGGCATTTTCCTACACATAACAATGACATTCAAATTATTATGTTACTCGGATTGTAGCAGTAAACTAACCCAGGCAGGAGTCCCAGTTTAATATAACATACTATGATCTTCTTCTCCCTAAATATACTTAATGAGACTCTTGAACTTTTTTCATGTCTATATAGGACATCTGAAGTTGTGCTTATGTGGGCTTCTTTGTATATATGACATTCCGGTTTAAATGAAAAGAATCTACTTTCTGAATTGGCTTTTATTCCTATTGCAATTATTTTCTCAATCTGTATTCTTATTGATCTAATTTACTTTTAAGAGCCTCATAAATATAAAAGTATGAAAAGTACGCAACAGCAATTTATATGAATTTATATGAACTATGTTTTCAGAGTAAAATCACGTGACTTTAAAATTTTCTTTTACATTAGACGTGGAGAATATAGGAGTTTTTCTTACTGCTACAATGTCAGGCTTTATAATTGAAGATGGAAAAATTCTAAAAGTTTAGATCTGTATCATTTTTTTTCCTTTGAGTAACAATTAACAACATAAAAACTTGGTGCTATATGGGCCCAGATCCCTCCTTTGCTATTTGGTAGTTTTATAATACTGGAAAAACTCTTCAACCTCCCTCATTCTGCGTGTTCTTATCTATAGCACAGAATAATAATGCCTATGTCATATGGTGGCAAGTGGTAAAATATCTTTTTTAGTTATGTACATGTTTACTATTTCTAATGACTTTAATTTCTACATGTCAATTGTGTCAATTCAAGTTTCCATCAGACATAATTTTCCTTTTGTCTGAAGAATTTTAATTTACAAGATGTTGGGGTGAATTTCTTAAGAAAATAATTCTTCGTTTTTGTCTGAAAAAGTCTTTATTTCACTTTCATTTTGAAACATATTTTTTGTTGGATATATGCTATGATATGAATGTTGGTGTCCCCCTAAATTCATACATTGGAGTTTAATTCTTAATGCAATAATACTAAGAGGTGGGGTTTTAGGAGAAGATGAGGTCGTGAGGTTGGAGCTTCAGGAAATGGGATCAGTGGCTGTTTACCACTGCTGTGACAAAACTAGTTTCCTACTACTGTGGCAAGATACCTGAGATAATGGACTTATAAAAGAGAAAGATTTATCTTGGCTCATGACTTCAGAGGATCCAGTTCATGGCCACTTGGTACCATTTCTTTTGGGTCTACAATGAGAGAGAACAAAAAGACAGAAGCATATGGCATGGCGACCAGGAAGCAAAGGGAGAGGGGAAGGGGCAAGGATCCCAATATCCTCTTTAAGGGCACACCCCTAATTGCCTACTTTCTTCCAAGTGGGCCCCACCTCCTTAAGGTTCCACCATCTCCCACAAGCTCCATCCTGGGGACTACATTTTCACTATGTAGCCTTTGGGTGACATTTAAGATCGGAACAATAACAGTGCCCTTAAGAGAGAACTTGAGGGAGCCTTCCTTCTCCTTCTGTATGTGAGGACAGGAAATGTCCCATCTGAGGAACAGACCCTTGCTAGACATCGAGTCTGCTGGTGCCTCTATCATGGATTCCCCACCTTTCAGAAATGTGAATGTTAAATTTCTGTGTATAAATTTTCCAGTCTAAGGTATTCTGTTATGGCAGTCTGAATTTCTTAAGACAATATATTATTCTAGTTTGATAGAACTTTTTCTCTTAACAGTCCATTGTCTTCTGGTAAACCATGTCTTCAGGATAAATCTGTTGTCATTCTTATATTTATTTCTCCATATGGTATGCATCTGTTTTTTCCTTTGACTATGATACCATGGTACCATGGTATTTTCAGTCTCATCATATGGTTGTGAAAGCCAGACATTGAATAAGGGAGACAGGAGAAGAATCGATGCTTTTGAATTATGGTCCTGGAGATGAATATTGAATGCACCATGGACTCTTAAAAGAACCAACAGATCTGTCCTAGAAGTGCAACCAGAGTGTTCCTGGGAAGCCAGGATGGCTAGACTGTATCTGACATATTTTGGACATGTTGTTATGAGGGACCAATGCCTGGAGAAGGACATCATGTTTGGGAAAGTGACAGGTCAATGAAGAAAAAGAAGACCCTCAACTACATGGATTGACTCAGTGGCTGCAACAATGGGCTTAAACACAAAAAAGATTGTGTGCATGGCATGGTGTTGGGTAGTGTTTTGTTGTATTGTACATAGGGTCATTATGAGTCAGACTCAACTTGGTGGCACTTAACAACAACAACAGCCACCTTTAAGATTTAGTTTTTTTGCTATTTTTATTTGTTTGTGATGTGCCTTGTGGTTTCCTTCCCATTCATTCTGTTTTGAGTTTATGAAACTTCTTGAATCTGTGGGATTGTATTTTTTGTAAAATTTGGGACTATTTTGTTAATAATTTGATCATATATTTGTCTGACCTTCTCTTTCCTATTTTCCTGTGACTTAAACTTCATGTATGTTTTTATTTCCTGTTGTTCTACCACTAATTTACTGATAATATTTTGCTTCATTTCACATTTCAAGTTCACTAATCTTTTCTTCTGTGATATCTCCTTTACTGTTAGTCTCAGCTTCTATATTTTTCATTTAAGACATTATATGTTGTATATTTTCTTAAACATTAGGACAATTATAATAGCTTTATTAACATTCCTAACTACTATTTCTACTATCTCTGTCATCTCTTGGTCTGTTTCTATGGGATGATTTTTTTTTCTTGATTAATGTTTATATTTTCGTGCTTTTGGTTTCCTGGTAACTGTTTCTTTTCTTTTCTTTTTTTTTTTTTAGAAATTTTTAATGTACATCATTGACATGCTTTTTGTTGTGACAATTTTATAGGCTACCCCTTACCCTCCTCCATGCTTCCCCCCTCCCCCCTTCCTATCTAAGTTTCCCATCCAAGTCTTCTCTATC
>VMDO01009121.1:0-79301 GCA_007922755.1 Pedetes capensis | reverse complement strand
TCTTAAAGATTTGGCCTCCAGGTGGCGCTATTGGGAGGTCACTGGACCCTTAGGAAGTGGGGCCTAGCGGGAGGTATGTGAAGTGCTGGGGGAATAGCCTCAAAGGGGATTGTGGGACTCCAGCCCTTTCCTCACTCTTGTTTGGCTTCCTGGCTCAGTAGGTGGTTATTTATTTACTTACTTATGCAATATCTGAGGGTTGAACCCAGGCCCTCTGCAAGCCCTCCCATTGGGCTGCATCCCCAACCCATTTTAATTTTTTTTGTCTTGACACAGGTTCTTGCTAAGTTACGCAGGCTGCCTCTGGCCTTGAACTCGTGATCCTCTAGCCTCCACCTCCCAAGTTGCTGGGTTTATAGGCAGGTGCCACAGTGCCCAGCGAGGTGCATGGTTTTGCTGTCACACGCTCTCGCCATGATACAATGTCTCCCCACAAGCCCAAAACAATGGGACTGATAGTAGCTTGGAGTCTCTAAGACTGTGAGCCAAAATAAACCTTTTCTCTTTATAGATTAATTACCCCAGGTATTTTGTGATAGTGATGGAAAGCTGACAAACACACCAAGTCAAATCTCCTGGCCTTTAACCTTAAAAAGGTGCTTCACAAAGAATCCAAATACTGATTTTCATAAAGCCAAAGAAAGCTAGGTCTACATGAATTTGGGCCTGAACATTAACCCTTTGATTATCATCTTCAAATAAAAATATGACAAAGTAAGTATTTTATTTCTAGAAACTTTTCATTACAATGAACAAGAATAGGATTAGCAAAATAATTGGAATGCATAATATGAGTTTGTAAAATGCCTTTTCCCACCACTTTCTTCATTTTCTGACAAATTCATATGGGTTCCCTTTTGGACATATGTGTCCTGAGGGGAGTCAAAGGGTGACTGTGCTCTGCTGAGTCAGCAGCTTTCTGAGACAGGGACCCTCCACTCCACGTGCACCCTCTGCTGTGGAGGTGCATGGTGTTTAGGAAAGAAATACACTCCTTTCAGTTAAAAATTCCTCACGCAGTTTTTCTTTAAACCAAAATGAAATTAAATCCTAAAGATCTGAGTTATATATCACTTCCTGTGTTTTGGATGTTTGCCAACCTGGCCTCCAGGGGGAGTCTGAATTGGTTGCTTCTAAAGAACACCCTTCTAGCCAGCTCTTTCCCTCCATTTCCACCTGGAAGCCCACCAGCCCCCACCCCCAGGGTCTAGGTTGGAGGAGGTTAGCAATGGAGGTTGCCGCAAGCCTCCGGGGTCGAGGTCTCCTATCCGGGCCTGGAAGTTCTCTGGGGAATCCAGGCCGGGAGGAGAACAGACTCCCAAGGGAGCCATCAGCCCAAAACACAGGAACACAGCTGGCCGTGGGTGGTCAGCTCATCTACATGACAGAGAGAGAGGCTGCTGGGCTCTGAGGATATTTTCTGCTTGTTCAGAATCAAAGCAATCCTGCTGCGCTTCAATGTCGACCAAGTAGTGAAGTCTTAACCATGAAGGGGTCAGGACTGAGGCGAGCTATCCCTGTTCCCTTCCCAGGGTGCAGCTGGCAGCAGCAGGTGTGGACGGGGGCAGGGCTGGTGCAGGACCCACTGTGCTGTGGAACCTGTGAGGGCCAGGAGGCTGCATCCACCCAGAGACTGTGTCCACTGAAGAGATCGTGTCCACTGAGGAGGCTGTGTCCACTGAACAGACCATGTCCACTGAGGAGGCTGTGTCCATTGAAGAGACTGTGTCCACTGAAGAGACCATGTCCACTGAGGAGGCTGTGTCCACTGAAAAGACCATGTCCACTGAGGAGGCTGTGTCCACTGAAGGGACCGTGTCCACTGAGGAGGCTGTGTCCACTGAAGAGACTATGTCCACTGAGGAGGCTGTGCCCACGGAACAGACTGTGTCCACCAAGGAGGCCGTTTCTGCTGAGGAGGCTGTATCTACTGAGGAGGCTGTGCCCACTGAGGAGGCTGTGTCTACTGAAGATACTGTGTTCACTGAAGAGGCTATGTCCACTGAAGAGACCACATCCACTGAGGAGGCTGTGCCCACTGAGGACACCGTGCCCACTGAGGAAGCTGTGTCCGCTGAGGAGGCTGTGTCCACAGAACAGACTGTGTCCACCAAGGAGGCCGTGTCTGCTGAGGAGGCTATGTCCACTGAGGAGGCTGTGTCTACTGAAGATACTGTGTTCACTGAGGAGGCTATGTCTGCTGAGGAGGCTGTGTCCACCAATAAGATCCTGTCTACTGAGGAGGCTGTGCCCACTGAGGAGGTTGTGTCCACAGAACAGACTGTGTCTACCAATGAGGCTGTGTCCACTGAGGAGGCCATGTGGGGGAGATTACTCCTGTAATCTCATTGCGATGCTCACTTCTATTTTCCTGATGACCAATTTGAAAACCTTTTCATGTGCTTACAGGTCATTCCTGTATCTGCTTAAAAAACTTCTTTTGCTCATTTTTTTATCGGGTTAGTTACATTTTATAATTAACTAGTAGTTCTTCCTTATCTTCTAGATATAAGTACTTTATCAGATTTGTTACCTGAGTATTATTTCCCAGTGTGTGACTTACCTATTCATTCTTATTATGGCATTTCATGAACAGAAATTTTTGGTTTTGATTAAATTCAATTCATCATTCACTTCCCCTTTCTGAGTTACTCTTTCAGGGCCTCTCTAAAACATTCGCCAGTTCAGGCTCGGGAACATCCCCCCTCCATGCATTTAGGTGTATAACTGACCTTGGAGTAATTTATATGTATAGTAGGAGACAGGGGCCAAAGTCTTTCTTCCCTCTTTTTTTTTTTTTTAACATTCTGCTTTACAGTTGTTCCAGTGTCTTTTGTTGAAAAGACTTTCTTTTCTTTTCCTTTGGTGACTTTAAAAAAGAAAACCACTGACTAATTGGGATAGGTCTATCTCTGGACTCTCTTTTTCTAGGCTATTCCCTTGGTCTATCCTTATGCTAGCCTGCAGTCATAGCCCTGTGGCATCTGATCCCGTCAGATCTAGGAAGTTAAGCAGGGTCCATCCTGGTTAGTACTTGCATGGCAGACTGCCTTGGAACACCAGGTGCTGTAGGCTTGGGAGAAGGATCCGGCAACCCACTCCCAAAAATCAATCAGCCACTGAAAACCCTATGAACAGCAGAGAAGCACTGACAATAGTGTTTCGCCTGTTGTACGCAGGGTCTCTATGAGTCAGATACAGACTTGATGGCACATAACAACAATCCTTACGCTAACATGATGGGCCCCATGACTGTGGCTGAAAACTGATCCTACGTTCTCCAGCTGTGTTATTCCTCTGGACAACTGTTTCCTTCTAAGTCCTCATAGACTCAGGGTGATCCCAGTCAAATCCCAGAACTCCCCTTTCTGTCCTTTTTTTCCAGAGAAAATGACAAGCTTGTTCTACAATTCCTCCACAGATGACTTCTATTTTACATTTCTCTCCAGCCACTGTCTGAAGAACGAAGAGAGCCGTGCAGTGAACAGGGAGTGGCTGGGGCTTGGGATGCTGAGCTTACGAAGGGGAGTGGACAGGATTTCCTGTGGCCTGGCTGTGGGGGTAAGTAGCAACCGTGGAGGCTTCTGTGCTTCCACACGGGAAGATCGGGGTGTTGCCTGCTCCCCACAGCCATGACCAACACCCACTGGGTGGGTTCTCTGTGTGTTCACATGACTGCAAAGGTGCCCGGCCTGGGTGTCCCTGGGAAATGATTATCATGCCACCGAGCCTGGGGGTTCTGTGGTAGAGACACAGTGCCAAGGGGAGGCCCGGGCTCCTTGACCTCATGGAGCCAGAGCACCTCCACCTATGTGCTAGCTGTGCGGTTGCTGTGACCAAACACCTGATATAAGCAACCTAAGGGAGGAGGAAGTTATTTTGGCCCATGGTTTCAGACATTCCAGTCCACAGTCCTTGGCTCTATTGATCCTGGGTCATGGTGACGCAGAACATCATGGCGGCAGGAGCGTGCGGAGGAAGAGGCTGCTCACTTCATGGCGGACAGGAAGCAGAGAGAGAGAGAGGAGGGAGCTGGGGACCACAAAGAACCTTCAAAGGCACGCCCTCACGGATCCACTTCTTCCAGCTGGGCCGCACCTCCTGAAGTTTCTGCCACCTCCCAAAATAGCACCACCAGCTGGGACGGAGGATTGAGCACCTATGGGCCTCTGGGCGACATTTCATATTCAAACCGTAACAACCCGCTTGACATCCCCTAAGACTTTGGCCGAAGCCTTTATTTGGTTGCTTTACGAAAACATACTTGCAAATCACCACCGGAGCAGCGAGTCAAGCGCACCGAGTCAGCAACTGGCTCATGAATAGGGCCAGCGAGAAGTAGGTCAGAAGCCAGCATGTGGGCGGCTCAGGACTCTAGGAGAGGATGTCCAGCGCTGGGTGAGCTGGCAAGCCTGAGCAGATGGGCCCCTGGGCTGAGAGCCTCTGGGGGAGCTGCACCCCTCACCTCTGCGCTTTGGGCTTTAGGCTGGCTGGGGAACTGGGAAGTTGGCCTACTTTTTATTTGGGTACCTTGTATTAACTGAATTTTGAAAATTCTTGGCATTTTCTAGCAATGAGTTCTTTATCAGATATATGATTTGTAAGGGTTTTCTTCCATCCTGTGGCTCATCTTCCTTCTCTTAATATTATCCTCAAGAATAGTTTCTAATTTTGCTGGTGTGCGAGTTTTTCATTTCTAGGTTGTACTTTGAGTGTCATATCTAGAAAATCTGGGCTGGGATTTAGCTCAGTTGGTAGAGTGCTGCTCTGCAGTCTCTGAGGTCCTGAGTTCGATTCCCAGCACTGCAAAAATTGGAGAAGGACGTGGCAATCCACTCCCGAGGCAATCCCGAAACAGTCAACCATTGAAAACCCTATGAGGGTTGCTATGAATCGGACACAACTCAACGGCACCTAACAACAACAACAACCTGTAGAAAATCCTTGTCTATCTTAAGGTCAAAAAGATTTTCTCTAGAGCTTTATTCTAAAAGACTTTTGATAGTTTTAGGTTTTATATTTAAGTCTAGCATCATTTTTTTTTGTGTGTGTGGTTCTGGGAATGAAACCCAGGGACTTGGGTATGCTAGAAAAGTGCCCTACCACACAGCTACACCCCCAGCCTCTCTAGCATTTATTTAAAGATATGTATATATATATATATATAATATACATACATATATTGTTGTTGTTGTTGTTAGGTGCCATCGAGTCAGTATCCAACTCATAGCGACCCTCACAAGGTTTTCAATGGCTGAGTGCTTCAGGATTGCCTTGGGAGTGGATTGCCAGGTCCTTCTCCCATTTTTGTGGTGCTGGGAATTGAACTCGGGACCTCAGAGACTGCAGTGCAGCGCTCTACCAACTGAGCTAAATCCCAGCCCGTTATATATATATATATATATGTATGCATGTATATACATACATACATACATACATACATACATACATACATATATATGAGCTACAGATCCAAGTTCTCTTTTTGCATATGAATACCCCATTATTCCACTACCACTTATTGAAAAGATTCTTTATGCATTGCATTGCCTTTGCATTTTTACTAAAGATCAGTTGTCCACATATGTGAGCCATTTCTTGAGTTTCCAAGCCTTGTCATTGATATATTTCCCTGTTTTAAATAACTTTTTATGCATATATTTAAGGTGTACATGTTTTATTTGTAATCGAGCAAATTACCATGTCCTATTATTGCACAATTACCCTTTTGTGTGTGTATGTATGTGTGCATACATGTGTGGAAAGAGCACATAAAATCTACTCTTCTAGAAAATTTCCAGTATACAACACAGCATTTTAACTATAGTACTCATGCTATACATTAGATCAATGTCATACTGTCTTGATTACTGGACTTTCATGTTGTTGTTAGGTGCCTTTGAGTTGGATCTATTTCATGACTCTGTACAATAAAAGGAAACACTACCCAACACTGGGCCATGCCTAGCACTACTGTCAGTGCTTCTCTGCTATTCCTAGGGTTTTCAATGGCTAACTGTATCAGAAGTGGGCTGCCGGGTCCTTCTCCCTAGTCTGTCTTAGTCTGGAAGCTCAGCTGAAACCTGCCCACTATGGGTAGCCCTGCTGGTATCTGAAATATTGGTGGCACAGCTTTCAGCATCACAGCAACACGCAAGCTCCCACAGCACAAGTTGACAGACACGTGAGGGTAAGCTTTCATAATTAGTCTTAATATTGGGTATTGACAGCCTTTTAATTTTATTCTAATTTTTTAAAGTTATTTTGTTTGTTCTATGTCCTTGAATTTTTGTATGCTTTTAAATCTGCTTGCCAAATTCTACCACCACCACCACCACCACCACCAACACCACCACCACCAACAACAAAAAGCCTGCTGTGGTTTTGATTGGGATTGGAGTGAACTAATCTTTATCAATTTGAAAAGAATAATACTCAGTCTTCTGACCCATGGACATGGTACATTTTATCAATTTTTAGTTCGTAAATTTTTCTATGTCATGATTTGCAGTTTTGGTGAATAGATCTTAAACATCTCTGTCAAATTTATCCCAGTTTCATATTTTTTGATGCTATTGAAAAAGGTATTTTTTTAAAAATTTCACTTTCCAGGCTGGGGATATGGCTGGTTAGTATTCACAAGGCCCTGGGTTTGATCCCCAGCACCATAATAAATAAATAAATAAATAAATAAATAAATAAATAAATAAAATTGAATAAAATTTCAATTTCCATTTATTCCCTACAGATACAGAATATCTCTAACTTCTGTATATGGATCTTGTATCTTTAAACACTGCTAAACTCATTTATTAGTTCCAGTAATTGTTTCTAAGGTTTACTGGATTATATCCATAGGTAATCATGTCTCTTGTAAATACAGATAATAGTCCTTCTCCTTTCTAAGCTGGTGTTTTTAAATTGTATTTGCCTGCCTGACTGCACTGGCTAGAGTTTCCAGGAAAATGCTGGACTAAAGTGGTAAAAGTGGGCATCCTTGTCTTGTTTCTGATCTTTAGGAAAAAGCATTCTTTTGATCACACGTAAATAGCATGGTAGCTTTAGGTGTCTTTTTTGTTGTTGTTGTTTTGTTTTTTGTTTTGCCTTTTTGTTTGTTTGTTTGTTTCTTTCTTTCTTTCAAATCAGATTAGGGGAGTTTTCTTCTAGTTTTCTGAGACCTTTTTTTTTTTTCAACCAAAAATGAGTGTTGGATTTTGTCAAAGACTTTCCGTATTTATTAAAATAATCATAATTGCTGTTTGTTAGTTTAACGTGGAAAATTACATTAAATTATAATTTCTGAATGTTAAACTAGGTTTTCATATTTGAGATAACATCCACATACTAATGATGTGTTATCCTCTCTATATATTGCTGAGTCCAATCTGCTAAGATTTTATTTAGTGTTTTCACACTGACTTTTGTGAAAAATATTTGTCAATAGCACTTTTTTGTTTCATTTTGTATTGGGTAATACTGGTCCTAAGAAATGAACTAGGAAGTATAACTCCTCTTCAAAATCCTAGAAGAGTCTGTGTAGAATTGGTGTAACTTCTTTGCATGTGTGGTGGAATGTATTGGTGAAGTTATCTCTGTCTGCAGTTTTCTTTGTGGGACGGGTTTTAACTATGACTTAAAACTTTTTAAATAGATATAGAGCTATCCAAGTTATTTATTTTTTCTCGTATAGGCTTTGGTAGTGGGCACCTTTGAAGAAATTTTCTATTTCATTTAAGTTGTTGCATTTGTTGGCATAGAAGTGTCCTTAATATTCTCTTACAAACCTTTTATTTGGAGAATCTCTACTGAGGTCAACTCTTTTATTCTTGGCATTGTTAACTTGCATCTTTTCTCCTCCCGATGATCTGTCTAGGGGTTAATCCATTTTATTGATCTCAAAGAATTCATTTTCGGTTTTGTTGAGTTTCTCTAGTATTGTTCTGTTTTCCTATTACACTGATTTTGGTTCTGGTCTTTGTTGTTTAGTTCCTTTTGTTTATGCTGGGTTTAATTTACTCTTCTTTTTCTAGGATATAGAAGGTGGAAATTCAGGTCACTGAATTGAGGTCTTGCTTCTTTCCTAATGAAAGTGTTTGGTGATACAAATTTCCTGTAGAGACTGCTTATTTCCTTGAGCATTTTTTCCTTTCTTCTATACCTCTTCTTCAGGGACTCCAATTATACTTATTTTAGGCTATTTATCCAAAGTTCACTTTTAAATTTCTTAAATTTTATTTTCTATGTTTCATTTTGGATATTTTCTATTGCTATATCTTCATGTTCAATCATTGTGCTTTTTCTTTCTTTCTTTCTTTTTTTTTTTGGTTTCCGTGTGTGTGTGTGTGTGTGTGTGTGTGTGTGTGTGTGTGTGTGTGTGTCTCTGTGTGTATCCCAGGCTGACCTCCACCTGTCAATACTCCTGCCCCAGCCTGCAGAGTGCTAGACTTTAGCTGTGGCTCCCTAATCTTTTTTTTTCTCTGACACTCAATCTGCTGTTGATTCTCTTGTTACTTGTTCATCTCACATGCAGTTTTCATTGCTGAAAGTTCAATTTGGGCTGTAAAAATATCTTCTTTAGCTTTACTTAACAATCTGAGTGTACTGAATATAATTGTAATAATTATGCAACATCCACTAGAGTTGGATGCCATGACCAGCTGTTGGATTAAGACTAACGGTGAATTTTACTAAACGTGGTTTTCCCTTCATTGCCTTAACCCCTTTCTCCATTTCTTGGACACAATTGTGGGACATTATTGCAATTATCTAAGTCAGTAGCTGCTGTCCCCAAACTGTAGGAAAGTTTTCAAAGGCCCACTGTGAATGTTAATGGACTGGCAAGTGATTAGAAGTTGTCACTGTCTGCGAACTGGACCAAGAAAATCCATTATATGCAGATTTCCAAGCCACATATTCTTCAAACCCCAACGGCCCAGGATTGCAAAAGAGGGGATGTATTTCCTCACAAACAACTCTATGAATGTTTGATTGAGCAAATCAATTTTGATTGATTTGATTGAGCAAATCAACCGGTAAACATATACACAGTTTAAGATACATGGATAGCTTCCTCGTACTTTTTTATTTTTAATTGAAGAGTTGGGAGGTCTTGCTACATTGTGCAGGCTGACCCCAAACTCATAGGCTGAAGTGATCCTGCTGCCTCAGACTCCTGAGTAGGTGGGACTACAGCCGAATGCCACCACAACTGGCCTTTTCTCCATATATTTTTGAAGAATACAATTTAACTTGGTTCCACTACTTTCCTTAATTTTGCCAATTCCACAAAAATTCTAAAAAAAAATTATACGAAGGACATGTGAGATATTAATTTTCCATGAATGAGTTCCCTAAATGCAGCCTGGCTGCTTTGTTGAGGAATTTCTTTTTTCTACGGATAACAATATAAGCGAGGCATGAGTTTATTGAAAGAGTATCTTGGTAGAGCCGCAAGGCCTGGACTTCACAGTTATTGCATAAGTGCTGAGTGTTGCTTTCCCCTTAGGTAGGGAAGAGACGTTTGATAAACAACTCATGCATTTGGCTACCACTCAGAAATCTTCTTAATTAACTACTAGTATGGGGAAAGTGGCCAGAGAGTGTCTAGCACATAGACATTAGCTATTAGTTCTATTTTCAGATAGATTTGTAGTCCATTGGAAGACGGTTTCATTTGAAAATAAGAGCTAATGAGCCACATCATAAAATCATCTACTAAAGGACTCCTTCCCTGATTAATGACAGCTCTTTTGAGTTCCTGCTTCCTACAGAGTGTCATCGAGTTGTAGGACAGTGGATGCAAAGCCAGCAGGTGGGTGGGTGACTTGGTTTTGCAGAAAGAAGTTGGCCTTCAGCGCCATGCGTAAGTTCAGATGCTGGTTCTGACTCCGTGACAGTGGGTTCATATAGTTCCAAGGAATTTTCTTAGCCCCAGTTTCCTCACCAATACAACGGGAAACCTAACGCCCCCTTTGCTAATCCATTGAGAGAAACGAAAGAGCTATCACATTAACAGAGCCCAGTGTCAGACATGTAATAATGCCCTGATTATGTATTTTATGTAGGTCTACAAGAGAGGAACTCAAAGCCTCCAAACACAAAGAAATCATAAAGAGAGGAAAATGCCAATTACCATGACCTGATCAATGCCTGCTGTGTGTGTGTTGGAAGATCACACTGCACACACTAATATGTACAATTATTACATGTTAATCAAAATCTTCTTACAAATACACCATAAATGACAATTATCAATGTTTTCTTTGTTTTAAATAACTCAGTTGATGAGGCAAATGAGTATGTGATTAATGATAAACAAAGGCACAAATATATATTACAATAGAAATCCACAAAGTTCTAAGATATGAGAAAGAATGACCAACTAATTCTAATTTGTTCTAGATACCTGGCTTACTTTCTTACCTCTTTAAATTTTGCTTAAATCCCTTAAAAAAAGCAAATAAATAAGAAAAAAGCCCCAAGGCCTTCCCTGGCAAACCTAATCTAAAATTGCATCCACATCCATATCCTTTCCCCACGTGTCTGTCAGCCTATTGTGCTGTGGGTCTTGCATGTTGCTGTGATGCTAAAAGCTACGCCACTGGTATTTCAGATACCAGCAGGGCCACCCATGGTGGACAGGTGTCAGCTGAGCTTCCAGACTAAGACAGACTAGGGAGAAGGACCTGGCAGCCCACTCCAAAAACAATTAGCCACTGAAAACCCTATGACTAGCAGAGAAGCACTGCCAAATATAGTGCCGGAAAACGAGCCCCCCAGGATGGAAGATATTCAAAAGAGAACTGGGGAAGAGTTTTCTCCTCAAAGAAGAGTCTACCTTAATGACGAGAATGGAGTAAAGCCCCTGGGACCTCCATTCACTGATGTGGCATGACTCAAAAGTGAGAAGAAACGGGGGTATCTGAGATACCTGTGGCATAGCTTTCAGCATCACAGCACCATGGAAGACCCACAGCACAAGCTGACAGACACATGGGTCTAAATTCCTAGAAGGCAGCAGTATTTATGCCCTCCCAGCTCCAGTCTTTCTGAGGCCTATCTATGAAAAGGTCTCATCCTTTAAAGCACTGGCTTTTAGAGAAATCTCGACTTAAACAACTTGATACCTTAAAGAACCCACCCTACACATGGAACTACAATCTTTTCATGTATTAGCGCTTAAGACAGGACCCGGTCTGGTAAGGTGAGCAAACACACTCACCTTCTCTCCTACCAAACGCAGCTGTGATGCCAGACAGAGCGCAGGGGGCAGCTATAATCTGAACCAGGAAGTGAGTTCTCACTGCTGTTGGCATGGCCATTACCAGAAGGTCAAAAGATGATGTGTGGTGAGGATGTGCATGGAAGGGAACCATTGGTGGTGGGATTTGAAGTGAGTGCAGTCTTTATGAAAACAGTATAAACATTGCTCAACAAATTAAAAGTAGACCATCCTATGACCCAGCAGTCTCACCACTGCACAGATATCCAAAGGAAAGGGAATCACTATAATGAAGAGACATCTGCACTCCCCTTGTGTTAGTCAGCTCGTGCGTTGCTGTGGCAAGAGCCCTGACAAGCTTGGGAGGAAAATCTGTTGATCCTCACAGTTTAGAGGGTTTCAGTCCATGGAGGCAGGGAAGGAAGGGCAATGGGGCAGGTGGCAGGGTCTATGGCAGAAGACCTCACATCACGGTGATGAGGAAGCAGAGAGAGCTTATGGGAACAAGGGGTTCAAGTGAAACCTCCAAAGGCTCATCCCCAGCGACCTACTTTGGCAAAGCTAGATCCCATCTCCCAAAATTCTATAGCCTCTCAGGAGATCACCACCTGCTAGGGACCAGACATCCACACATATGACCTATGGGGGATATTTTACATCCAAACCATGATATCCGTGTTTAGTGCAGCACTATCCACAATAGCCAAGGAATGGAAACAATCTAAGTGTCTACCAGCTGAGGAATGGATAAAGAAAATGTGGTGCATGAATGCCATGGAATACTATTCAGCTACGAAAAAATGAAACCCTATCATTTATGACAGCAGGAAAGAATGTAAAGGACTTTATGTTAAATGAAATGAGCCAGGCACAGAAAAGCAAATACTGCATGATCTCAGTCATAAGTGACGTTTGAAAAAGCTTAAGTCATAGATGTTGAGAGTAGACTGGAAGTTACCAGGGGCTGAGGGAAGGTTGTGATGTCTGTCAAAGGATACAAAATTACAGTTAGATGGAAGGAAGATGGTTAAGAGATCTACGATAAGCCAGGCGCTGTGGCGCACGCCTGTAATCCCAGTGGCTTGGGAGGCGGAGGCAGGAGGATCGCAAGTTCGAGACCAGAGGCAGGCTGAGGGCGCAGCTCAGTGGTCCAGCACTTGCAGAGCATGCAGGCGTAAGGCCCTGGGTTCAACCCCCAGTACTGCAAAAACAAACAAACAAACAAACCAAAAAACCAAAAAACCAAAAAAACCCCAAAAAACAAAAACAAAACAAAACAAGAGATCTACGATACAGCATGGTGACTATAGTCCATGACAATAAGATATTCTTCAAAAAATGCTAAGAAAAGCCACATGTGGTAGTGCACATGGCCCAGCATCTGGAGGCTGAGGCAGGAGGATTACAAGTTCAAGGCCAGAGGTAGCCTGTGTAACTTAGTGAAACGCTGTCTGAAAATACAAAATATAAAAGGGAGGCTGGGGGTATAACTCAGTGGTGGCGTACCCTGGATTCAATACTCAGAAAAGAAGGAAGGAAGGAAGGAAAGAAGGAAGGATGGAAGGGAGGAAGGAAGGAAGGAAAGAAAGAAAGAAGAAAAAAAGCTAAGAGAGTGGAACAAAAATGTTCACCATATAGGGTACTATATATGTTAATTAACTATATTTAGAAATTCCATGAAAAATATATATAATTGAAAACATCATAGGGTACAAGATAAGTACATACAATTTTATCTGTCAACTAAAAATGAATATAAAAAAAAGAAGAAAAAAAGAAAAAAAAAACAGGAAATTTAGTCCAGGTAGAAGACCACAGTTAAGTGTTCCACAGACTGGTAGTGATTTTATCACAATTCCTCCCAGGATTCCAGTGCAGCCCAAACCTGGAAGCAGGCATTTGTTGCAGGAGAAGCTTTTCAGTGCTGGCTCAGGGGGCAGAAAAGGGATCTCTAAGAGAAAGTGTGGGGATCCCTTGTTCATTATTTTTTACTTTTTCTTCTAAATTTTTTCTCAGTTCCCCATGCCCTGGACCTCAAGCAATTCTGTGCCGGGGATGGGAAACAGTAAGAAAGTAAAACGGGTTCTGCTTGGGGAAGCTTCCTCTCCAACCACTGGGGCTGTGGCTGGAACCTCACTGCTTCTCTCTCTGACTCTTGGCTGTACCCAGTACAGGAAAGTGTGCCAGGTAATTGGATGAATAAAGTCCCAGGGACCGAAGATGGAGGACTGGGATCATGGAGCCCATGGTGAGTGGATTCTTATGAGGCAGGAGTCTGGGAAAGCAACCCCTTAAAGTTGCTTATGAACTCTTGGGCTTATCTCTGAGCTGTCCCTCTATGGATCTGACCCTAAGCAGATTAAACAGATTTGAGTATGGAAACAGGAGACAGATCCCTGACAATTCCCAGACTGACCACTAGGTGGCACCCCAGTGAGACCAATTCAAATAGCACTTAAACTTGGCACCGTGATAGAACTCTTGGTGTCTGAAACTCCACTGGGAAGATTATCTTCTTAAACAAAAATACTGGTACTTGCTGTGAGTTTAACAACAATGAGAACCTCAAACTAACATTCAACATGTCTAGGATACAATTTAAATTTACTCAGTATCCAAAAACAAAACAAAATAGCCATTCAGAGAAATCTCAATTGCTACATTGGGATGATACAATATAGAAAGTCTCAGTAAAAAAATAGAAGATAGGAAGAATAACCAAAGTGGAAATATTAGAAATCGAAAAAAAAATAACAACTTAAAAACCCTATCACTGGATGGGCTCAGTAACAGAATGGAGATGATGGAAGAAAGAGTTGGTAAATTTATAAACAGAACAATAGAAATGATCTAGTCTGAAGAACATATGGCAAAAAGATCTAGAGAGATGAACAGAACGAGAAGAATCAGATGGATAATAGCAAAAGGTCTATCATATCATCTGAGCCCCAGGGAAGAGGAAAATATGGAGCAGAAAAATATTTAAAGAAATGGCTGAAAGGCTACTTTACTATTCGAAGGCAATTAGTGTAATCTAGAACGTTAACAGTTTAAAGGGGAAGACTCGATCGTATCAATTAATACAGTAAATGCATTTGAAAGAACTCAATATCCATTCATGATGAAACTCTCTGTAAACTAAAAACAGAAAGGAATTTCCTCCAGCTGACCAAGAACATCTGCCAAAACCCACAGTCCACACTCTGCTTCAAGTAGAAAGACTAGATGCTTCCCGCTAAGATAAGGAATAAAGCAAGAACATTCTTTTTCACCATTTCTATCTGACCAACTGGAAGTTGTAGTCAGTGAATTAAGTCAGGAAAAATAGAAATGTGCACTGATTGGAAAAGAAGACATAAAACTGTCCCCATTCAGAGACAACAAGATTGTCTATGTTGAAAATTCTAAAGAACACACACACACACACACACACACACACACACACACAATCCTAGAACAAATAACTGAGTTTAGCTTTAGCACGATACATCAATACATAAAAATAAATTGTATTTCTATATATTAGCAATGAAAACTTGGAAGCCAAATAAAAAAAACCCATTTACTCAAGGAACAAAATTTCTATATCTAAATATAACAAAACATGTGTAGGACCCATATTCTAAAAACACTACAAAATGTTGATGAAAAAACTCCAAGAAGACCAAAACAACTGGAAAACATAGTTATTCTTCATGGATTAGGACACAACATAGTTAGGACAGACAGACTTAACATAATTCCAAATCAAAATCCTAGTAGGACATTTCAGAGATAGAAGTTAGTTGATCCCCAAAGTTATATGGAAAGGAAAAGGTAATGGGGTGTTGGAAACACTTTTGAGAAAGAAGAATGAATTTAGAGGAATCTTCTTGCCTCGTTTCAAGACTTTCACATAAAGTTATAGGAATCAATATGGCGTCCTGTTGGCAATGAAATGGACTTAATGATTGTTATGGTTTGTATCTAAATGCCTCTCAAAGGTCATGTGCTTGAATGTTTGGTCTCCAGGTAATGGGGCTGTTCGTGAAGGATATGGACCTCTGGGAGGTGGGATCTAGCTTTGCAGAATTGGGCCACTGGGGTGGGTCTTTAGAGGTTTTGCCTGGAACTCGGGTATTGGTAGCTCTCTCTGCTCCAAGACTACCAAGGTGTGAGGTCTGAGCCACAAGCCCAGGCCACCTGCACTGCCCCCAGTTGCTCTGCCATGCCTCCTGCCATTATGGGCTGAAATCCTCTAACTGCGAGTCCCAATAAACTATGCCTCCCATCATTTTGTTTTGGTCAGGTGTTTGGCACAGCAACTTATGATCTGCCTAACACAATGATCAATGAAACAGAATGGGTGTCAAGAAATAGATTCCCACAAATACTCTCAGGTGGTTTCTGACCAATGTGCCAAGGTAATCTAAATTCAATGTAGGAAGAATAATATTCTCAAAAAATGGTATTGAAACTATTGGACATCCAAATGCATAAAAGGACCCCCACCTAAATCTCATAGTTGTTGTTGTTGTTAGGTGCCGTCGTCGAGTTGGTATCTGACTCATAGCGACCCTCATAGGGTTTTCAATGGCTGACTGTTTTGGAATTGCCTTGGGAGTGGATTGCCAGGTCCTTCTCCCATTTTTGCGGTGCTGGGAATTGAACTCAGGGCCTCAGAGACTGCAGCACAGTGCTCTACCCACTGAGCTAAATCCCAGCCCAAATCTCTTAGATTATACAAAAGTCAACTCACGAGAGGTTATAAATCTAAGTATAAAACAAAACTATGCAACTTTCAAAAGACCACATAGGAGGAAATCTTCATTGCCTGGACTTACACAAAGAGTCTTAAATACCCAAAGGCATGATCCATAAAATATAATACAGATAAGTTGGACTGCATTGAAATAAAAAAACCTGTTACTCTACAAAAGGCACTGGTAAGAGAATGAAAAGTCAAAAAAACACCCAAAGAAAATATTTGCAAATTACATATTTGACAAAAGAGTTATACTCAATACATATAAAGAACTCTCAAAATGTGACTAGAAGAAAATAGCTCAGTTTAGAAATAGGCTACATGTTTAAACAGATGTTTCACAAAAGGGAATATGCATATAAAAATAACAACATGAAAATATTTCAACATCATCAGGCCTGAGGGAGATGAAAATTAAAGCCAGGAAGATACACCTATTAGAATGGCTAAAATAAACTAAAACAAAATAAGAAATACCAGATGCTGGCAACTGGGCCTCATACACTGTGGATGGAAATGCAAAATGGTGCAGCCACCCTAGAAAACAGCTGGGCAGTTTCTTGTACAGTGAAGCACACACTCACCATATGTACCAGTGATCCTGTGCCTATGCATCTACCCTGTTGTTGTTGTTAGGTGCCATCGAGTCAGTGTCTGATTCACAGCGACCCTACATACAATAGGTGAAACACTAGTGTCAGTGCTTCTCTGTTGTTTAGAGGGTTTTCAATGGCGGATTGATTTTTGGGAGTGGGTTGCCAGGTTCATCTCCCAAGCCTACAGCACCTAGTGTTCCCAGGTGGTCTCCCATTCAAGGACTAACCAGGCCTGACCCTGCTTAGCTTCTGAGACCTGACAGGATCGGATGCCACAGGGCTGCAGGCATGCATTTACCCTAGGAAAATTAAAAATATGTTTGCAAGAAACCCTGCTCTTAAATATTTGTAGAAACTCTAGTCATAAAGGCCAAAAGTTGGAAACCACTAAGAATGCCCTTCAACAGAAGAATGGATAAGCAAACTGTGGTCTATCTCTAGTATGAATTATTGTTGTTCTTGTTAGGGGCCCTCAAGTTGGTGTCTGACTCATAGCGACCCTATGCACAACAGACAAAACGCTATTGTGGTGCTTCTCTTCTATTAATAGGGTTTTCAAGGCTGATTTTTTGAGAGGAATGGGTTGTTGGGTCCTGGGTCCTTCTCCCAAGGCGATAGTACCTGGTGTTCCCAGGCAGTCTCCCACCCAAGTACTAACCAGGCCCAACCCTGCTTAGCTTCCTCTATCTGATGGGATTGGACACCATAGTGGTATGGCTGCAGGCCAGTATGGATTACCAGTCAGCAATAAAAAGAAATAAACTACTGACAGACAACTGGGATGAATCTCACAAGAGTTATGCTGGGTGAAAAGATGCTAGTTTCAAAAGGTTAGGGTTTATAGGATTCTATTATATGACAGTCTTGAAAAAGCAATAAAGCTAGAGCTGGGCAACATGGTGCACGCCTGTAATCCCAGCAACTCTGGAGACTGAGGCAGGAGGATTGTGAGGGTGAGGCCAGAGGCAGCTGGTGTAGCTTGTGTAACTTAGCGAGACCTTGTCTCAAAAAAAAAAAAAAAAAAAAAAAAAAAAAAAAAAAAAAAAAAAAAAAAAAGAACAAAAAGTAGAAAAACGGGCTGAGGTGCAGCTCAGTGGCAGAGCATTTGCAAAGTATGCACGAAGCCCTAGGTTCAAACCCCAAGTACTGAGAAAAATAAAAAGCAAAGAGGCAAAGCTAGTGAAAAAGATGGAAGCTGTGTTTACCATTGGATAGGGACAGAGGAGGCCTTATTGTAAAAGATAGCAGGATGGAGTATTTGGAGGTGAAGTGGTGCAGTATCATGACAGTGTTATCAGTCACACAAATCCATACCTGTGTTAAAATTCATAGAACTGTACACAGAGAAGTCAGTTCTAATAGATCTTGATACTTTTAAAAAATAAAAGGGGGAAGAAGAGATAATGACTCCTGTATCCTCTTTAAGGTTGTCTAGAAACCAAAGCAATGTTAGCACTAGTTACGATGTCAGCAGCAACAAGCATGAACCCCTTCCACAGTTTCTTGAGCATGTGCTACCCATCATTTACTTCACTGGGCACTTCATATTACACCTTCAAATACTCACGACCACTCTGCAATGTGGATTAGACTCCATTTATAAGAGAACCCCACCCCCAAAGGATTGTTGTTGTTAGGGACTGTCGAGTCTGGTCCAACTCCCAGGGACCCCCACAGGGTTTTCAATGGCTGATTGTTTCAGGATTGCTTCAGGAGTGGATTGCCACGTCCTTCTCCTTTTTTTTTTTTGCAGTGCTGGGGATGGAACCTTGGTCCTCGGAAAGTGCAGAGCAGCGCCCTACCTACTGAGCTAAACTCCAGCCCCCTCCAAAGGATAAGGAAGTGAAATAATCTGCTGTACCTTTCACAGCCTGCAGCTGTAGCCCTATGGCATTTGATCCCGTCAGATCTCAGAAGCTAAGCAGGGTCGGGCCTGGTTAGTACCTGGATGGGAGACCGCCTGGGAACACCAGAAGCTGTAGGCTGGGAGAAGGACCAGGCAACCCCCTCCCCAAAATCAATCTGCCATTGAAAACCCTATGAACGGGAGAGAAGCACTGACAATAGTGTTTCCCCTGTTGTACAGAGGGTTGCTATGAGTCAGATACCAACTCGACGGCGCCTAACAACAACAACCTTTCATAGGTAAGTGACTTGCCAGCTCTCTATTACCAGCCTCCTTCCAAACCTGCTTGTCCACCCGGCTGCTCACTTAAAGTAAGAAAAACAGTGGAGACTGGCCAGAGGCATTATAAACATGACTGGTAGGAAGTGATGACCGCATTTTTATTCACAGGTACCACGGGACCTCTAAGCTTATTATATTGCAAACTCTGGTTTGAAACTTTAAGAAGCTGACAGGAATTTTCAAACTGTGCTATGAAGAGTTTCCCAATCTTCCAGTAGGTGGTTCTTAACTTTCAATGGGACTGAACAGTTATCTACATTCATACAAATGTGCACTGATTCATATTTTTCCCTAAATGACTTGAAGAATTGTTATGACTTAATATTAGACTATTTGCTAGCTCTATGAATTGTAACGTATACATCCGAAGCAGAATAATCTCTAAAAATAAAAAAAAAAATCTTTCTTTTCACATACCGGATCATTCTGAAAAGTTACAACTGGCTCTTCCCTACTTTTCTTGTACCAACACAATCATCACCAAAAATAAATAAATAGATTGACACGCACATACATACTATGTATTCTCCATTGTAATCCCCACCCTTTCAAGAGCTACAGAGGGCTACAAAATCAGAAGCAACTTAGAAGATTAAGAGTTATGTGTGGGATGGATTCTGGCGTGGAGATCAGAGCTAGCTCTTTAGACTAGAGTCCAATTGGCATGTGATTGTAATCTGCACTTGACTTTGTAGCCCTCAAAAACCGTCGAAAGGGTGCAGATTAGAATCGAAAATATAGTAAGTAAATCAAAACCATACAAACTAAATCCACTGTAGAGACAGAAACTGAACTTTAATTTTTATTGTATTATGACTGTTGTTGTTACTGTTAGGTACCATCAAGTCGGGTCCTATTCACAACCCCATGTACAACAGAATGAAACACGTCCTGACACTGCACTATGCCTGGTACTCTGTCAGTGCTTCTCTGCTATTCATAGGGTTTTCAGTGGCTGATTATTTTGGGGTTGTTTCAGGAGTGGGTTGCCAGGTACTTCTCCCATTCTATTATGATTACAGTTGAATAAACCTAAAGTTGAATAAATGTCTATAGTTGAATACAGTTGAATAAATACGTATAGTTGAGTAAATACCTAAAACATGACATGCATGGACAATACACATTTTTCATGCAGCAAACCATACATCTACTTGAAAAGACGGGGGATAAATTTGATTTTTTGCTTGTGAACTACTTCCAACTAACTGGCTCCCAAGTGGTTTCTTTTCTTTTCTTTTTTTTTTTAAACCAGTAATGTTGAACTAAAGCATTTCTGTCTCAGCCAAGTCAGGGATAAGAAGCTGAGATCTCCAATGAAAGTATTTTCTTACATGTTCTAGAATTTCTATTCCACTGAATACATTTTCTTCAAAAATGATTGTTGCTAAATGTTGACTCAAAAATCTGTGAGAGTTAACGAGGCAAAGCCTCGCTTGTGATGTATGCGCTTTTACTATAGGGAAGCTGGGTGATTTACCCCACAGCCAGAATAAAGACAAGAGTGGCAGATAACTTCCTCACCAATACCAACACTCTTTTACTTTGAAAGAGGTGACGTACTGTTCAAGTGACACCTTTGTCAGGTAATGAGAATCTTTTCAGCGTCTGTCGCTGGCTGGAAGGTGGTCAGGTCTGGGAGGGTGGGGTGAGGGGATGGGGAAGGCCACTTACCTTCCAGCAGGTCTCTGGCCAGACCAGGTTCTGCCCCCGTGGACCGAACAAAGTCTGAGAGGACCGCGTCCATATCAAGCGTCATAGGATCATGTAGAAGCGCTGCCCAGCACTCAGCCGAGGTGGGGTTGGGGAGCAGGCTAGAAACCATCCACCTGCAGGAGAGGAGAAGACGCTGTCTCGCTGCAGGATGGAACTGGAGACATGAGGGGCCACACTGAGACCTGGGAGATGGAGGGAACTGCGGCCACCTCTGCTGGATGGTTTTGAACTGGCCTGGGACACCTGCCTTATTCTTCACATAGTATGTCATCCCCTGCATGCCTCATAGGAGATGGGGTGCTCTGGTCTGAATGCTGTGTCCCCCCCTAAATTCACTCTGACACAATTTGAAGCGGCAGAGCCCTTGGGAGGTGATTAGGTTGGGAGGGTGGGGCCGCATCATGATGGGATTAGTGCCCTTTTAAGAAAGGTCCCAGACAGCTGCCCATCCCGTCTACCATAGGAAGACCCAGCGGGAAGGGGCCATCCGCCAGCCAGGAAGTCATAACGTGCTGCTACCTTGATCTTGGATTTCTAGTCTCCAGAACTGTGATAAATAAATCAGTTTATCTTAATCTAATTTAATTTTTGGAAGTAATTTTTTAGTTAGTGTGCAACTTGATGAGCTTCATTGGGGCATTCCCCTACATGCACATCATTGCACACTGCTCCTGCTCACCTCCCCCAGGTCCCTCTCGGGCTGCCTCTCGCCCACCTCCCTCCTTCCCATGGATGGTCCCCCTTCTACTTGCATGTCCTCTTTGTGTGTATGTCTATATATCTCTGTATATTTACATATCATATATATATGTGCGTGCATATATATTTTTCATATGGATGTGTGTGTCCATGCACACACATATACACATATATGCATATATACACATACATACATGCATATACATATACATGTGTATGTGTATATACGTACACACATATACATATACATGTGTATGTATACGTATGTGTGTATGTTGTTGTTAGGTGCCATCCAGTTGGTATCTGACTCATAGCGACCCTACGTACAACAGGTGAAACACTTTGTCAGTGCTTCTCTGCTATTCATAGGGTTTTCAATGGTGGACTGATTTTTGGGAGCGGGTTGCCTGGTCCTTCTCCCAATGTGTGTATATATATGTATATATGCCTATGTGCATACATTTATATGCACTACTGATCAGATGAGAATCAGATTTCTGTTGTTTGTAACCCTCCTTGTTTGTGGTACTGTATTTTATTGAAGCAGCCTGAACAGACCAAGGCAAGGGTTCATCCCTAACTTCAGTGTCTCAAATCTCATGTCCTGTCAATTCCAATCCAACCAATGGCAGCAAATAATGACTGGATTATTTTCAAAAATCTAGGACATGTGGATGGATTCACTTGGAGGAGCCAGACTTCCAATCCTCTTCTGAGTTACCCAGATGGGCAGCCCCTCCACAGGGTCTCATGTTAGCCAGTACATCCCGATTATGCCCTTAGCAGGGCGCCATCCCACATCCCTCAGCCGCTGCTTCTTACTTGGCTATTAAGAGACTTTGGCTTCAGCCCTGGTGGACTGAATGGAACACCCAACTCATGGAAAATGACAACCAGGGAATCTGAGGTCTCCCCGAGAGGTATCCTATTAATCACCGTAATCCAACAAAATTCGCAAGGAAGTCAGATTTTCAAAGCAGAGCATTGCAGGCAGAGGGTCACAGTGGGCCCCTGGCAGCTCAAGCACAGGCTGACTGTAGCAGTCAGTTGCTGGGGAAAAGAAGCCCTTATATCACACGTCATGTCAATAAGGCTCATATCAGTAACATACTTTGTGAGGGCCACTGGCGGTCTCATCACTGTTGATAAAGTATAAAAGAATCCAAAATTGTGTCAATAAAGGGTCAGCAAATTATGGCCCATGGGCCAAATATGGCCCTCCCTCTGTTTTTATAAATACAGTTTTATTGAAACACAGCCACACTCATTCATTCACACAACATTTTTAGTGACTTTTGCCCATAGCTGAGTTGAGTAGTTGAAATGGAGACCATGAAGCCAAAAAATTGAAAATATTTCCTATTTGGGCCTTTAGAGAAAAAGTTCACTGACCCCAGGATGGATGATGGAAAACTTTGTACTAGGGAGCACGTTATTAATCTTATGCATTGTGGGATGAATTTAAAAGCCCTGCTATTGATGAATGTCCTTTGTCCATCTGATTACACCAGCTTGCACAGGGCTGCTACTTGGGTCTAATTTTCAGTTGGGGTAGCTAAAAATTAAGAAAATTATTTGACCTGATGTATATGGTACCAATTAGGAGATTGCCTTCTTCTTCCTCTCCATGTACTGGAGCCTCGGGCAGGAGGGTCTCTTCTCTTGTGGCTGCCACCTGAGGGACAAATCAGAGAACAAGGGCACGTTACTCTCCTTACCCTGGGAATGAGGCTTGGGCATTAGATGGCTTTGCCTCTTATCACTGGGGTCTGGATCTAGGGTGGGCCAAGTGCCTGAGGCAGGCCCTCTGCCCTCCTGGGTGCTGCAGGTGCTGTTGGCCAATTGGTCATCAGCTCCCGTGTGTGGGGCTGAAGAGAGAGGGAGGCTGCAACTCTCTTCATTTTTCCCAAGCACTTCTAGTTCAATGAGTACCACTTGCTTAGGACAGAGTTGGCTCAAACCTCACTAGGAACTATGACATCACTATGTGGGTCTCAGTGACTGTGGTAAAACGGGTATAACATGAAATTTACCATGTTTAAAATTTATGTTTTATTTTATATTTCATTTGGAGTCTTGCTAAATTACACAGGCTGCCTCTGGCCTCGAACTTGTGATTCTCCTGCCTCGGCCTCCCGAGTTACTTGGATTACTACCTGGCCAGCTTGACATTTACCATTTTAACTATTTTTAAGTATGCAGTTCAATGCCATTAGGCACATTCATGTTCTTGGGCAATCACCACTACTATCTATCTCCAGAACTTTCTCATCTTCCCAAATGGAAACCTTGTCCCTATTAAATGCTGACATCCTCATTCCCACTTGCACCAGGTACTGGCTATGGCCACTCTACTTTCTGTCTCTGAATTTGATTGCTCTGGGTACCATGTGTCATTAGAATCACACGTGTTTTCCTTTTTGTGTCTGGCTTATTTTTACTTTGCATGTCCTCAAGGTTCATTTGTGTTGTGGTATGTGCTAGAACTTCTTCCCTTTTTAAGGCTGAGTAATATTCCAGCATGCATGTGCCACCTTTTGTTTATGCGCTCATCCAGTGATGGGCACCTGAGCTGCCCCTACCTTTTGGCCACTGTGAATCAGGTGATCTCAGCTGTGAACCTGAGAGGTGCTCACCAGGGAGGGCATGACAATTTGTGGCCACATCTACTCCTCTACTTCGTATCTTTAATATAATATACACAGAGATTAAAGAGCAGGCTTAAGATGAATGTTTTTGTGGGGAAAGACGCTACTGCAAAATCCTCTTAAAGACTTAATTCTTAAACCCAGCTGCCACCTCCACTGAGACCTCCCATTCATGCCGCATGATGGCATGGGAGGACCTGGACCAAGGAGGACCCTGGATCCCAACAACTTCTGCAGTTCTTGTCTGCCCTTAGTCCATGCCGCCCCTCCAAAGGGCACTGTGGGGCCTTTCCACCCCCTCAGCTGGTCCCAATGGTATGAGCCTTGGGGAGGCTGGGTCCAGGCTTAGCTTTCCTGCTCCCCCCTGCTCATTCTGGAGATTTGACAGGGCATCTCTGAGGGACTCATCACCCACCCTGGGGAAGAAGTTGGGGGAGGGGGCAGGCTGTTCCCATCGGGACTTTCTTAGGAGAGGCATCGGCGTGTGGGGATGGAGGGGGTCCTGGCATTAATGCTCTGGTTTCAAAATGGTTCTCATGATTACTGCCTGTGTCACCTTCACCTCTCTGCATGCCACTTCATGTCTCTGTGCCTCAGTTGCCCAACTGGCAGAAATGGAATGATCATCACGCCTCATTATTTCTGTGAATTTTTCTGCAGTTGGTGCATGAGTTGTATGGGCCCACAGTGGATGCCCAGTTGTTGCTGTTGTTGTTGTTGTTAGGTGCCATTGAGTCAGGGTCTGACTCACAGCGACCCTATGTACAACAGGCGAAACACTATTATCAGTGCTTCTCTGCTATTCATAGGGTTTTCAATGGCTGATTGTTTTTTGGGAGTAGGCTGCCGGGTCCTCCTCCCAAGCCTGCGGCACCTGGTGTTCCCAGGCAGTCTCCCATTCAAGTACTAACCCTATGAAAACCCTACAAATAGCAGAGAAGCACTGACATAGTGCCCGGCATGGCACAGTTGTAAGGTAGTGTTTCGTTCTATTGTACATGGGGTTGCTATGAGTTGGACCCAACTTGTCAGCATCTAACAACAACATCATTTATAAACACAGATGTAAAACTATAAGATGAGCAAAAAAGGAAAAAGACATAAAAACACACAGAAGGGACTGAGAGCTGCAGTGACCATCTTGTCTTTGGTCCCTGATGGTGGAAGTGAGGCAGAAGGAGGGCTGTGTAGTGAGGAGGGGTGGGGGAATGAGGACATGGGGGTTTCTGGAATGCCTCACTCCAAACTTGCACAAGAAAAAGATAAATTCCCCTCTTATTAAATCCTCTCATCTCTCTTCTCTGTTTCTAACAGCCAAACATAACTCTAACGCAACATACTAATAAATTCTCAGAGAAAAACCATATGGTCATCTTAAAGGATGCCAAAAAGTCCACAGTTGCTCATTATACCAACTCAAACCAGGAATAGAAGAACCTTCTTTTTGCTCATTAAAGAGTATTGAGTCCAAATTTACAATAATGATCAGATCTATAATGAGAGCTTCAGAAGCACTTCCACTGAAGCCCATGACAAGCTCATCACTAAGTCTTAAGACAAGCAGAAATTTTAAATGGCTGGAACAAGATCAATGTATAAAAATCAATATGTTTCCTAGATACCAAAATTAGCCAATGAAGTATTCTAAAAACAATACAAAGGATCCATTTCATAGTAGCCAACACCAAAAGAATATTCTATAAATCAGCTAGCGGAAACACAACAAAATTGAGAGACATTTTTATTTTGTTCTTTGCAGAAACAATAAATCTTCTGTGAGGGAAAGAAAGAGAAGTTAAATAGATGAACATGGAAGATTGTATTTTCATGATCCCAATTCTTCTCATATTTATAATAAATTGAATGTAATCTCCACTGAATTTTTCATGGAGAGACAGTTTGTAAGGATTAGGAGAATAAACGAACAAGAAATTGCAAGACAATTTTGGTAAAGAACAAAGTGGATGCAGAAGTCTATCCTTTCACACAGCATGCACAAAGTCCTGTGATTAAATCAATGGTATATATAGAGAGACAGACCAGAGTGGGAGAAGAGGAAATGACAAGACAAATGTATGTATGTTTGTATGAGCATGGGAGGTAGAAGGGGAGATTTGGTATTTGATGGTGGAAGATGATTTTAATTTCTCTTTCTCCTTCATTACCAGAGATATGCTTTTGTTCATGGCTGTATTGTACTCTGCCCATGTAATAAGTTATGATGAGTCTAAGTGAATCAAGTCAGTTCTGATCTCGGCTATACCAGTTTTTCTTGAAGCGAGAAGCATCCAGGTGCCCGATTCTCCTCATAAAACTCAAGTGGAGGTTGGCTAGGCTTCTTTCAGCGAACATTTTGCTTTCTTAGAGAAAGAGTCATGCACAGGATCCTCCCCTCTCTCCCCATCTTGAACTGATGTGAGAAGACAAGCTGTACCAGCCTGTGACCATGACAGGAAATGTCAAGAGAACTTAAGAGATGCTGCCCTGATGTCCCTGAGCAGCTGCTTCAGTGCACGCACTGACTATAGGCTGCTGTGTGAAACTAAGCGCCCCTTCAATGAAGCCCGAAGCTCCACTCTCTTGTCACTTGAGCCTGAGAGCATCGTTAGGTGATAGGAAGCCAGATGTGAGGAATCCCAAATTTATGGGAAACAACCATGTTATAAATTAAATTGACAAGCCATTTGAAAAAAAAATAAAGTTAGATCCCATACATCAGGCCGTGGGTCAACAAATTCCACAGGGATTAAACAAGAAATAAAACTATTTCTTATCTGCTATTGTTATCTCTTAAACAAGGAACAAGACTCTGAAGTGCATCAGAGGGGACTAGTATAGGTGAGCACACTTATGAACTCGTGGTGGGAAAGGTGCTGGAGTCCCTGCCTGATGCAGATCACAGCCCCTTCCTTCACGTTTTTAGGTCGCATGACACAGACACAGGCACATGGCTAAGTTCTGGATTGGTAAAATGTGATGTAGGCTGTTTCCAGGCCTCACCCAAGATGGCACCCAGACTCCCACTTCTCTCTGATGGCTCATTGTTAGCGCATTATGGAGGGTTCAGTGGAGGGTCTGAGACCCAGGACATAGTGGAGCCACTTGATGGAAGAAACAGGGGTGGTCACTAAATGGTCATGTCAGGACACATTCCCATTGCTGACCACATCTGGGGAACACATGGCAAGAAATAAAGTTGAGCTGGGTTAAAGCATTGAGATTAGGGGGATGTTTGTTTCAGCATTGAGCTGGTTCTCATACAGAAAGCCTTCTGGGGACCCAAAAAGCAAAAGCTCATCAAAATTGTTTTTTGATAAACCCTATTACTGTTAGGTGCCATTGAGTTGAGTCTGACTCATAGCAACCACCATAGGGTTTTCAGTGGCTGATTATTTTGGGATTGCTTCACAAGTGGACTGCCATGTCCTTCTCCCATTTTTGTGGTGCTGGGGATCAAACCCAGGTCCTCAGAGAGTGCAGAGCAGTGCTCTACCAGCTGAGCTAAATAAACCCCTAACCTTGATAAAACTTATAATAGCAAAATCCAGAGACAGTAAATAAACTTCTGGATGTCAAAACATACAATAAAAATCTCATCATTATATAAGAGAATGGAAGAAGATTTCAGGAACTATACACTAAATAAAGAATTGACATTCAGAATACATGATGGGCACTCCCCAATAATAAGATAAAGACACATGGACCAATGAAAACTTGGTAGATTATATGACTGTGGTTGTTGTTTGTTGTTAGGTGCTGTTGAGTGGAGTGTGACTCACAGAGATCTTCATAATTCATAATGTTTTCAATGGATGATTGTTTTGGGATTGCTCCAGGAGTGGATTGCCACGTCCTTCTCCCATTTTGTGATGCTGGGGACTGAATCTGGGTCTGGAGAGAGTGCAGAGCAGCGCTCTCCCACCTGAGTTAATATGGATATGAAATTTACAGGAAACTCAAATGACCAATTAACAAATAAGAGGGTCAACCACAGTAATAACAAGGGAAATACAAATTAAAGTACAAGATAACTAGTAACTATGCCCATCTACTTCCTACATCAGATTGGCAAAAACAAAACAAAACAAAACAAAACAAAAGGTCCAAAAACACTAACTCCTTGGTTAGGTGAAATAAATTCTTATAAACATTCCTAGTGGAGGTATTTTGGGCTACTGATGAGGTCAGTTGACAGCATTTTTTGTCTCTAATATTTTGTTGGGAGAAGGACTTGGTAATCCACTCCCAAAAATCAATCCGCCACTGAAAACCCTATGAATAGCAGAGAAGCACTGACAATAGTGTTTTGCCTATTGTACATAGGATCGCTATGAGTTGGCTACTGACTTGATGGCACCTAACAACAACACAACAACAATATTTTGTTTGTAATGGGCATACCCTGCGAGTCTACAATTCTGTCTCTTGGCATTTTCTCTAGCGGGAATCTAGCTCGTTTGCAAGTCTGAGGATATTCCACACAAGTAGAAATGTAAAAAGAATAACTTGCAATTCGTGAGTGGCTAAATCAAGTATATGAGCTGTATTCTAGGTATCAACATGGAAATTTCTCTAAGGCACTTGAAAATATGTAAGGACTGTCGTGTGATTACATGAGACTAAAAGGAAAAAGTCTCTCATGTAGAAAAGTGTCCAGAAGGAGATAGCTGCTGTACACAGAAGGGCACCTCAACTCTATTTCTCTTACCAATCCATCTGCCTTTGGATGCCTGCCATGGTGCTTGACACAGAGCAAAGCCTTAATCACTGTTAATTTCCCTCAATTCCTTTATTTAAAAAGATCTCTTTAAAGTATTGAAAAGTAAAGATGTCATATTGAAGACAAAGGTGCGCCTGACTCATGCCATGGTATTTTCAGGCACATCATATGGTAGTGAAAGCTGGACATTGAACAAGGGAGACAGGAGAAGAATTGATGCTTTTGAATTATGTGCTAGAGACAAACATTGGATATACCATGGACTGCCAAAAGAACCAACAGATCTGTCCTGGAAGAAGGGCCACCAGAGTGCTCCTTGGAAGTAAGGATGGCTCTACTGCGTCTTACATATTTTGGACATGTTGTTAGGAGGAATCAATCCCTGGAGAAGGCCATCATGTTTGGGAGAGTGGCAGGTCAATGAAAAAAAGGAAAACCCTCCAATAGATGGACAGACACAGTGTCTGCAACAATGGGCTTAAACATAAATAAGATCAAGTGCCTAGCACAGAATCAGGGAGTGTTTCGTTCTGCTGTACATAGAGTTGCTATGAGTTGGATTCCACTTGATGGCACACAACAACAACAACAACAACAACAACAACAACAACAACAACAACAACATTAATCAGCATTAACTGAGTCCTTGCTCTATGTTACCTGCCCGGGATACAATCCCAAATCAGGCATGGTCTTTGCCTTCTAAGAGCATGGTCTTTTAAGGCTGATGGGCTGGAAAAAAAAAAATTAAAGCAGCAGTTGACCTCACAGGGTGTGTGGAAGGGCAGCCACCCCAGACTGGATGGGAGGAGAGACTGAGACAGGATATGAAGACTGACAGAACATCTGCAAACCACGGAAGGATGGCGGACTTTGCAAAGACCTAGAGAACTGGGTTCTGTGTGAGCGTGTGGGTATGTGGGTGGTGGGTTTCAGGCGGTGGCTGCGGAGCCAGAAGGACAGAGGGAATAGACTCCAGAGACTGGGAGAACGGCAGGGCAAAGGCACATCCAGAAATCAGAGCTGGAAGACATTTACAGAACTCAGACACAAAAGACCAGAGGTGACCCAAATAAGTGGGTAGATGCACTGTTTTCATGGCTCGTAAGCTATAACCCAGTCACGGTATCAATTTCCCTTTTATTAATTTATGAATTCAATGTGATCCCGGCCAGTATCCCAGCAGGTTTCTTAGTTTGTTTGATCCTAAAACTTATATGCAAAAATAAGAACTAGGTTAGCCAAAACAGTATGGACAATGAAAAATGTTGGGAGCCTTACACTATCCAATTTTAAGATGTATTAAGTGACTGTGGTTAAGACCGTCTAGCATTGAGGAAAGGAAAGATGTACATGTCAATGGAGCAAAAACTGGCTGAGTTTTGAAATAGGTGCAGAGGCAATCCAATAGAAAAAGGAAAGACTTTTCAACACGTGGTGATGGAATAAACAGACACAGAGAGACAATACAATACAATACAATACGCTCAATCTCTATCTCACAGCATGGGAGAAGGACGTGGCAATCCACTCCTCAGGCAGTCTGGAAAGAATCAGCCATTGAAAACCCTGTGAGGGTTGCTATGAGTCAGACATGACTCGATGGCACCTAGCAACAACTCACATCACAGGTAAAAATTAACTCTACATGGATGTGAGTGTGGGCATGGATGTGTTGTGTGGGTGCACGTGTGGATGTGAGCTTCTGTGTGCCACTGTATGAGTAGGCATGTGTGTATGCTGAGGGGGAGTGAAGATCTGTGTCTATGTGTGCATGGGGGCATAAGTGTAGGGCACACCTGCATACCTGTGAACCCTGTGTGTTTCAGGGGGAGGCAGGGAAGGAGTCTAAAGGACCTTTCTAGTTGAGTTTTTTTTTCTCATGCACACTTTGCCAGCTCTCTACCACTGAGCTGCACCCCCGACCTGGTTTTCACTTTTTGAGATGAGATCTTGCTAAGTTACTCAGGCTGCCTCTGGCCTCACACTTGCGATCCTCCTGCCTCTGCCTCCCAAGTTGCTGGGATTACAGGCATGCGCCACCGCACCTGACTTTAAGGGACTTTTGAATAGAAGTTCCAGCAAGCTGGACATTTACATTTGGGACTTCCTAGCCTACCTATGATAGGCAGAACCAGGGGACCAGATGCAGTCACTGTTCTTTGTTTTAAAAAGGTATTTAAATTTCATAAGCACAGGAGAATTTCAGCTGTGGAGCTTTTTAATAGACTTAATCTTAGTTGAATAGAATATTTACATGCCAGTGACTGGTGTAAGTCAGTGTTTAATGTAAGCATCTACTTCTCCAAATTAAATAAGCCAGTTTGCCCAAATACATAAATACACTAAATACACAGAGACCTAAAAAAGAAAAAAAGATATTCATAGACACCACTCGTCCTGGATGACTGAACATTTTAAGTAGATACTATAAAGATAGATGAATTTTTATTTCTACTTACTTATTTTTATTTTTCCAGTTCTTGGGAGTTGAACCCAGGGCATTCATTGCACATCCTTTGCAAGTGTTCTAACATTGAGCCACAACCTCAGCCCCTTTCTTCATTTTTTATCTTGAGACAGCGTCTTGCTAAGTTATGCAGGTTGCCTCTAGCCTCCGATATGCAATCCTCCTGCCTCAGCCTCCTGAGTTGCTGGGATGACAGGCATGAGCCACTGTGCCCAGCTAAGATGTTTTTTGTTTTTTAAAAATACTCCCAGGCTTCTATAATACACTGACAACTTTATGAAGAGGTTAATCTACTTAACCTACTAATTGGTTTTATCTTTAGTTATTTGGATTTTACTTCTTCATCACTAGAAACACTGTTGCTATTGTTGCTGTGGAGTAGGGTCTGACTCATAGCAACCCTATGTACAACAGAACTAAACACTCCCCAACACTGTGCCATGCCTGGCTCTATTGTCAGTGCTTCTCTGCTCTCCATAGGGTTTTCAATGGCAGATTTTTTTGGGGGGAGTGGGCTGCTGGGTCCTTCTCCCAAGCCTACAGCATTTGGTATTCCAAGATGGACTTGCATCTAAGGACTAACCAGGCCCAACCCTGCTTAGCTTCTGAGATAAGAAGGGACTGGATGATAGGGTGATAGAGCTGTAACACTGTTAATGCTACTATCTATGTATTTATTTGCAAATATATTCTTAAGCTAATAACTTTGGAAATGCAATAAAACCCTCTGGGGTTCCATTCCATCAGAAACTTGCTTTTGGTAACTTTTGTATCCCATCAAAAGGACTCAGAATTCTTAAAAGGCTGTTTCTGTATTGAAACCCATGGGCAGGAAGTCCACGTTTCCAGGATTAGCTGCTGAGGTCAATAAGGAAACCACACTTTTTAAGCAGAAAATCTATTGTCCACCTTCCCCCAAGGAAAGAATGATAAAACCAATTTCCCTCACACACCAGGCACTGGCTGAAGACCAAGTAAAGCAGCACTGAAGCTCTTGAGGAAACGGCCTTAGCAGGTCGGAGAAATGGACTTCAACAAAGAAAGCTCTTCTGCTCTTGGCCAAGGGTGGCGTATCCCTTTCTGAACTGCACGTCGTCCCTGTAAATCAGCTGCCTCTGATTTCAACCTCGCTAATCAACAGCCAAGGCTGCAATCACAGCTGCAGAGAAGAGCACCCCAAACGGAACAGGGAGAAAGAAAGGAAGATTAATAAAGCGAAGACTGGGGGCAGGGGACAGAAAGGAGGAGGAGGAGGAAGATGGGAGAAGTTGTAGAAGAAATGATTTGGCAGCTAGGCTTGAACAGCCCACACCCAAGCCCAGCTGATGCTATAAATTTCATACATGCGGTATTAGATATCAATTGCTGCCAGACAAATTCCCCCCCGCAATGTAAGGACTTAAAACAACCCATATTTTTAATTTCACTGTCTCTGTAGGGAAGATAACAGAGTGCTGCTTTTCTGCGTGTCTGGTTCAGGGCCTGTTCCTGGGCTGCAGACATAGTGTGGGTTGGGGCTGTGGTCTCAGCGGAAGACTCAACTGACGAAAGGCCCCCTTCCAAGCTCACCCCAGTGATCACTGGCAAGATTGTTTGGGAGGGTGGTCGGGCTAAGAACTTCAGCATCCTGACACGTGGGCGTCTGTGGAGGGAGCTCATAAGGTGGGTATTCACTTCACCATGACAACCACAGGGGAAGACTCAGGGGGAGGGTGAGAAGAGGACGTCATGGTCTCTGCAGCCTGATCTTCGAACGGTAGCCTGTCACTTCTGTTGGATACTGTTCATCAGGAGCACATCACCAGGTGCAGCCTCTGGACAGGGCAAGGGGGGGACGCAAGCGTGGGATGTCCAGGGGCACGAATGTCCAGGAACCATGTCAGAAGCTGCCTGCTGTAGAGGCTCTCCTGGTAACTACACCAGGGCTCAATGTCACTACGTAGGTTAAAAAGGCGGGCATTGGACATGGGAGAAAGGAGAAGAATGGATGCTTTTGAATTATGGTGCTGGAGATGAATATTGAATATACCAGGACTGTCAAAAAACTGAACAGATCTATCCTAGAAGAAGTGCAATCAGAGTGCTCCTTCAAAGCAAGGATGACTACACTGTGTCTTACATATTTTGGACATGTTGTCAGAAGGGACCAATCCCTGGAGAAGGACATCATGTTTGGGAGAGTGGCAGGTCAACAACAACAACAACAACAAAAAAAAAAAAAAAAAAAAAAAGGAAAACCCTCCACTAGATGGATTGAAAGTGTCTGCAACAATGGGCTTAAACATAAATAAGATCATGTGCCTGGCACAGAATCGGAAGTGTTTCGTTCTGCTGTATATAGAGTCAGTATGAGTCGGACTTGACTCGATGGCACCTAACCACATGATCATCATTTAGTAGCCACCTTACTTTAGCTAATTCTTACAGAAAAACTCATTCCCGTTCAGAAAAAAGGAAAAATGGTGACTTCTTAAAGTTTTTGGTATCCTGCGAGAATACAAATAAATGTGTTTGCCTGACGCTCTTGAGAAGCATCATATTTAATGACTGACAATTGATAAAAATGTAAAGTGTTTACCGTACTGTAAACTTAGAAGTTAGCCCATAGAAACTATCATTTATTATGATTTTTGTTACCTGGTAAAAAAGTTAACCCCAAATATGGTATGGTTTTCATTGCTCTAAAGAGAGTTAGCTTAACTCAGCATCTTATTTCTGTATTTCTTTCCTAACTGACTATAAATCTCAGCTACTCAAAGTCTCTTAGAGCCAGGCCATTTGCCTCCTTGTGAATGAATGAATGAAGGAAAGCTCTGGCACGTGCTGACAGAAGATTCTGTCTGAGGATTGTGTTTTTGTGTGCTTCAGGAATGCCCCCAGCCTACAAAGAGGGAATCCAGCAGAGCGTTGAACAAGGATTTTAATCGAAGCTGGCCTCAATTTGGAAGTTGATTGTTTAGAAGCTTCCTTGCGCATGTAACCTTGAAGAACTCTCATCCTAGAAGATTCTAGAACTGCCCTGAGGGTGTGTACAAGAATTCTGTGAATGGATACTCACGCTGTCTCCTGGAGAACTGTTCCTCTTTTCCATTGTTTGGTGCCAAGGCTCCAGAGCCAAGCCCTGCTTACTAGGGTTTTCTCCTCCCTCCCTCCCTCCGTCCCTCCCTTCCTTTCTCCTTCTTTTTTGCAGTACTTGGGGGCTGAACCCAAGGCATCACACATACTTTGAAAGTGCTCCGTCACTGTGCTGCACCCCCAGCCCATTTTTTTTCATTGGAAATTTTTAATGTACAACTTAATGGGTGTCATTCTGACATGGATTTCATTGTGACATCCCCATAGATGCGTTTCACTGTACGTTGCTCACATAACCTCCCCCTCACCCTCTCATGACCCTCCTCCCCCACACCCCCCACCAATGATCTCCTTTCTAATTGTATGTCTTTTTGTGGGAATGTTTATCTGTGTCTGTGCCTCCTGATTTTGATTTAGGTCCAAACTTTTTTCTATAGTGATCTATCTTTTTACATTCTCAGCAGTATTGCATGAGTGATCTAGTCCATTTGCATTATTGCCAGCCTTTGGCATTATTGGTATTATTATTATTATTTCCTGTACTAATAAAGTTGAGCGGTTTATTTTGAGGTTGACTTCTCCCCACTCCCTCCCTTCTCACTGGCCCTCCTCTCCCTCCCATCTTCTCTAGTCATCGCTTCCTTTTGCTAGATCCCTCCCTCCTTTCCACTCCTTAAATTATCCCTTCTACACCCAGCCCATTTTTTATTTTTTAATCTTGAGACTGAGTCTGGCTAAGTTACACAGGATGCCACTAGCCTCAAACCTGTGATCCTCCTGCCTCAGCCTCCCAGATCACTGGGATTCCAGGTAGGCACCACCATGCCCAGCTACTAGGGCTTCCTGATGAGCAATACCAACAAGCCCAGGCTGCAGGGCACATCTCACCCTGGCTCCTCAGCAGACAGTCACATGTACAGCCTGCACAGAGACCACATGTTGACTCCAGAAAAGAAAGATCCAGAATGTGCCTGTTACAGAATTTAAAGCAGCAAAGCCAGGACATTCTTTCTGAACCCCGGGAAGACTCCCTATCCACAAAGATCCTTGGCCGGCCACACAGGACCCCGCAGCATCCTGGACGGCTCATGATTCCCAGGGAAGCGGGAAAGTGTGGCTTTGGGGAACCCACCCAGTGGGAACAAAGGAGAGAGCAGCAGGGCCTGGTGGCCTTGGGGTGTCTGCAGAGCTTATGACCTTAGGCTGCAGACTTCAGCAGGGTACGGAGCTGAGTCTGAGCTGAGAGAGCCCACGGCAATGACCATGAATTGAGCCCTGAGCACCCCTGCGGGTACACTTAGCCATTTCAAAGTGACTTCAGCATGGGAAGCTTTAAAACTTCCAGTTTCAAATTCCCAAAGCCCATATGTAACTTCAGGGCTGGGGTTCAGCTCAGTTGGTAGAGCACTGGTCTGTACTCTCTGAGGTCATGGGTTCGATCCCCAGCACCTCAAAAATGGGAGAAGGACCTGGCAGCCCACTCCAGAATCAAGTTGCCATCGGAAACCCTATGAACAGCAGAGAAGCACTGACAAGTGACGGGCATGGCACAGTGCTGGGGAGGGTTTCCTTCTGTTGTACAGATGGTTGCTATGAGTTGGATTTGACTTGATCGCACCTAACAATGACAATTTCAGAGTCCTCCTGACTGTCTGCACACACCCCGTGTGGTGATCTCATGACCATGGAAAATGGGAAAAATGAAGGACTTGGTGACAGAAAGAGAAGGTCTGCCGTCTGATCAACTAATGGGCTAAAGAAATCCCAATGTAATCATGAAAAGCTGCTTAACACTCATGGAAGGTAACCCTGGAAGGGATTCTTCACATGGTCTCAAAATTTGCCCATCAATTACTTAACTAGTTACAAGGAATAAAACGGGTGACTTTTTTTTTTTTTGGCGGTACTGGGGATTGAACCCAGGGCCTCGAGCCTGCATGCTCTGCAAATGCTGGACCACTGAGATGCACTCCGCAGCCCATCTTTTTACTTTTTTGAGACAGGGTCTTGCTAAGTTATGCAGACTGGTTCTGGTCTCAGACTTGCGATCCTCCTGCCTCCGCCTCCCGAGCAGCTGGGATTATGGGCATGCACCACCACGCCTGGCTAAAACGGGTGACTTTATAAAGGGAGTTCTGGTAGAAACCACCTTCACCACAAGAATAAATTTCACTAAGAGAATAAACTTCTTATCACCACTAACGAGTCAAAGGACAGAGTATGTCTACAGGTGTGTTGTTATGGTAAATCAGAAAACGTTCAGCTAAATTTAAGTACAAGGAAGCAATCAGATAAATACAGAGTGTGAGACAATCTGCAAAATAAGTGGCTTAAATTCTGCAAAGATATTAATATAATGGGGATGGGGTGTAGCTCAGTGGTTGAGCCGTTGCCTTGGGCTCTATTCCCAGCACTGCACGAGCCCAGGTACACGCACCCACAAGGGAAAAAGAAAAGGTAAAATATTCTTCTAAGGAAAGATACAAATGCAGGTAGATTTTGGTTTAGAGTGAAAGACGTAATTAAATTCAACGCATGATACTTAATTGAATGCTGGGCAGGGGAAAACAGTTATGTCTGATGAATATTTTGAGAACAACGTTGGGTATCTGAATAGGGATAACATACCGGATATCACTTTATCATTTTAAATTTCCTAGTGTAATGATATTCTAGTTTTATAGAGGACAGCTGCATTTTAGGAGTTCCTTGGTGAAGTACATCATGATGTCTCAGCTTGCTTTCAGGTGTTTCTGACCAAAAAAACACCTGGACACACACATATATACTCAGACAATATGAGAGAGCGAGAGAGAGGGGTGGGGGAGAGCTTGTATGTAAACAACTGGTCCACCTAGGTAAAGAACATATGAGTTTCCATTGTGTTTTTCTTTTGATTTCAAAAATAAGTTTTCAAAAATAAGAATTAGGCAAAAAAAAAAAAAGTAAATGAAAATGTTCTAAAAGTTACAAGGCAAAGGAATTACTAGTTGACAGAAATCAACTGGATAGAAAATGTATTTTTGGACAAGCATGAAACAAAACCAGTGTATTAAGATGAAGAGACTCTTATTCTTTTGGTTATAGTATTCCTATAAAACTTTAGAAATTAATGGCAGTTACAACAGATAACAACAATTACAAAGTAACTTTTGCCATGCAGTTGGTGTACCACTCACGGGTGAAATACTAGCGTCAGTGCTTCTCAGCTATTTATGGGGTTTTCCATGGCTGATTGTTTTTTGGGAGTGGGTTGCTGGGTCCTTCTCCCAAGCCTACAGCACCTGGTGTTCCCAGGCGGTCTCCCATCCAAGGACTAACCAGGCCCGACCCTGCTTAGCTTCTGAGATCTGATGGGATCCGATGCCACAGGACTATGGCTGCAGGCAGATTTTGTACTAGTGTAAGTCAAATCACTTGTCAATAACTATAATTACATTCTTTTTAAAAATTGTGTTTAATATTCTAAGGTAAATTTTTTTTGTGTGTGGTACTTGGGGGTTGAACCTGAGACCTCACACATACGAGTGCTCTACCACTGCACTTTACCCCCAGGCCATTTTAAAATCTTTTCCCTTAAAAGAAGGTCTCCCTAAGTTACAAAGGCTGCCTCTGGTCTTAAACCTGCGATCCTCCTACCTCCGCCTCCCCTGTGGCACTGGGATTACCGACCTGAGCCATGGCCCCCCAGCTTCTAAAGCCAAATTCTAACACAAACTGAAAGCACATTTAATTCTTTCTCAGTGGGATTTGGCGGCTGGATAATACTTTGCTGGAGGTTAGACCCGATTCCAGGTTTCTGCTCCCAGAACAACCATGAGCCCCATTGGTGGAGATGCCAATGGCACCCATCCCTCCTGTATGGTCCCCAGCATCCTGGGGCCCAGGACATACCTTTCAGAGACCTCAATTTCTCTGGAGGTGAGTGGCAGTCAGGCATTTGGGTCACCACGGCACCGTGCCTGCTGGGAATGGCCCATTGCTGCTGCAGAGAATGGTGGGAGAGGCTGGACCCTGAGAACTCTGGAAAAGACAGAGTGGTAGAATGCTCACCATGTGTGAAAAGTGAGAATCTAAGATTTCAATGTGAAGACTCAAATTTTTTGTTTTAAAAATTAAATAGATAAGTCATCAAACCAAAGGGATACCTGCACTTCCATTTTGATTGCAGCATGCTTCCCAATGGCAAGGGTAAGGGATCAACCCAGATGTCCATCAACAGATGAATGGATTAAGAAATGTGGTATATACACACGATGGAATATTATTCAGCAGTACAAAAGAGCGAAATTATGTCATTTACAGCAAAATGAGTGGAACTGGAGATCATTTAAATGAATTAACCCAGACTCAAAGAGAAATATGGCATGTTCTCTCTCATATATGAGAGCTAAATCTACCATAAATAAACACACACACACACACACACACACACACACACACACACACACACACACAGAGTTCTTGGGTGCTGTCAAGTTGCATCTGACTCATAGCGACCCTATGTACAACAGAAAGAAATACTCCCCAACACTGTGCCATGCACATGATCTTTTTATGCTGCAGCCAAATGTTGCAGTCACTGTTTCTTCTCATTTTGAGTCATGGCACATCAGCAAAAGGAGGTCTCAGGGGCTTGACTCCATTCCCATCATTAAGGTTGACTCTACTTTGAGGAGGCAACTCTTCCCCAGCTGTCTCTTGAATGCCTTCCAGCCTGGGGGGCTCATTTTCTGGCACTACATCTGACAGTGCTTCTCTGCTATTCAGAGGGTTTTCAATGGCTGTTTTGGGAATGGGCTTCTGGGTCCTTCTTAGTCTGTCTTAGTCTGGAAGCTCAGCTAATGCCTGTCCACCATGGGTGGCCCTGCTGGTATCTGAAATAGCGGTGGCATAGCTTTCAGCATCACAGCAAGACACAAGCCCCCACAGCATGACAAGCTGATAGACATGTGGGAGATTATATATACATATACACTTTTCCATACTTATCTAAGATTGGAAAATACAAGTTGACACAGTGGGGGGGTGGACTAGTGGAAGGGAGTGAGAGATGAAGGCAGGGGGGATGGGCAACAACTTAGAGGGGTAGAGACAGAAACAGTGCAAAATACAGGGTGCAACTCTATAAAAACCCAACAAATAATCATGCTCATACTCATAATTACATACAACTATCATTACACGTTAATAAGATATTTTCTTTTGTTTGTTTTGTTCTGCAAAATGTTAAAGGAGATGGAAATGTAAACAATCCTGATTTGATCCTTGCATAATGGATATATGAACTGAATTATAACTCTGTATCCCATCAGTTTGGGAGAAGGACCCAGCGACCCACTCCCAAAAATCAATCCGCCATTGAAAACCCTATGACTAGCAGAGAAGCACAACACTAGTATTTTGTCTGTTGGACATAGGGTCACTACGAGTAAGACACCGACTCAATGGCACCTAACAACAACAACATACCAGGGCACTACTGTGATTGAGAATTGTCATGGATTTATTTTATATCCTAACAAGTCATGGGAGAAGGATGTGGCAATCCACTCCCAAAGCAATCCTGAGACAATCAGCCACTGAAAGCCCTATGTAGGGATGCTATGAATCGGACCTGACTTGATGGCACCCAACAACAACGCCTGCAGCTGTAGCCTTGTGGCATCCAATCCCGTCAGATCTCAGAAGCTAACCAGGGTCGGGCCTGGTTAGTCCTTGGATTGGAGACTGCCTGGGAACACCAGGTGCTGTAGGCTTAGAAGGACCCAGCAACCCACTCCCAAAAATCAATCCGCCATTGAAAACCCCATGAACAGCAGAGAAACACTGTTGTACACAGGGTTGCTATGAATTGGATACTGACTCGACAGCACCTAACAACAACGACAATAACAACAATGACGACAACAACAAGCGAGTCTCTGCCTGGCTCTATAGGGATTCCACATACTGACCGGTGCCTACTTCTTCCTCACGAGAGATTCTGAGTTTGATGAGGTCTGGAGTTTGGTTACAGCCACTCACAGCAGCGCTATCTCCACAAGCCCTGGATCTTGTCAGTTCCCATGACTCCTTTGCATCTTGCTGTTCAGAGTGTGGTCCTCAGACCCAGCCACACTGGCACAACTGCGAGCTTGTCAGACATGAGAGTTCCTGGGTGGCCCCCAGACCCACGGAGCCAGCGCCTCCACTTCACCCACATGCCCAGGGAGTCACTGCCTGCCAAAGTCAGAGAGGCGCTGCTCTGCACTGGACGATAATCCCTGACTCAAAGCTGACACAAGGGTTAGCAGAGCTCCAATCAATGCCTCTTTCCTTTTCCATCACAGCCAATCTAGTGTCAGGAAATTACTTCCTTGTACGGGCCAAGAGACCAAAAGCACCCACTGAGACCTGCGATGGAGAAGCTCGACGCCCCGACTAGCTGGGGTCCATTTACCCCTTCTCGCTTCCCACAGCTGCGGAAAGCCAGGAAGGGGCGAGCTGAGGGCCAGCCTTTGCTTCCCACGTGAACAGCTGGCTTTTGTTTACTTCCTTGCTTTTATCTTTCCATCTCGATTCGCCATCCCGTTTTCACCAGGACAGGACTGCATTCCATCTTGTTAGATTCGGCGCACCAAAATGCCTGCCTAGGCACAAGAGAAGCCATCTGGCCTCCATCTGGCCCCAGGTGTCCGCCTCACTCTCTGGGCAAGACCTGGCACTCTAAGCTCTGGGTGCTCCCAGGACCAGGTCCACACGTTCAGTATCACTGGACCTAGAGGAGGACCCTGCTTCCTCTCCCTGCTGCCTCCTCCTGGGAAGAACCTGGACATCAGGAACCGCTATATACACATTTGCAATCACAAAGCTTAGCACTAAATAAAGCCTCACTGAATCAATGACAATTTGATCTGAGCCAACATTCACAGCCCTCTCCACTATTGGTATTGGTGAAGCATGCCCTGCCTCTCAGTCTCCTCTTTTGTAAATAAAGTTATATTGAAACAGAACGGTATCCGCTCATTTACATATTGTCTACTGGCTGCTTTCCATGTAGGGCTGAGTAGACTTGTAACAGAGACCACAGGGCCTGCAATGCCTACAACTGTTACCACCGGGCCCTTTACGAAAACCTTTACCAACCCAGGTCCTATGTTGTTGATAGGTGCCATGGGGTCGGGTCTGACTCATAGTGACCCTATGTGTGACAGAACAAAACATTCCCCAACACTGTGCTAAGAACATGATCTTGTTTATGTTTATGCCCATTGTTGCAACCACTGTGTCAATCCATCTAGTTGGAGGTCTTCCTTTTTTTCACTGACCCACCATTCTCCCAAACATAATGTCCTTCTTCAAGGATTGGTCCCTCCTAACAACATGTCCAGAATATGTTAAGATGCAGTCTAGCCATCCTTGCTTCCAAAGAGCACCCTGGTTGCCCTTCTAGGATGGATCTGTTGGTTCTTTGGGCAGTCTATGGTATATTCAATAATCATCTCCAGCACTGTAATTCAAAAGCATTAATTCTACCACTGAGCTGCACCTTTGGCCCATGATTTTTTTTTTTTTAACTTTTTTGAGACAGGGTCTCGCAAAATTACACAGTCTGCCTCTGTTCTCAAACATGAGATCCTCCTGCCTCTGCCTCCATAGTCGCTGGGATTACAGGTGTGCTCCACTGTGCCCGGTGTAACTTAATCTTGTCTCCCTCTGACCTCTTTAAAATGTGTTCAGTTGGGGAATTGAGAACGGGTGCTCCTGGCATAAAGTGGCCAGGTCTGGCTCTCATCTTCTGCACCCGTATGGGGGTGGTGTGGAGGCAGCAGGAGGCAGTTTGACCCGAGGGCCCTACGCTACCCCTTCTTACACCTGGCTGGTGGGCGTTTGCACTGCGGCTTTGCAGAGTCCTATTTGGGGGTCACTTACCTGCAGTCTGCTGGCCCCAAATGGCCGCCTGCCTGCTTTCGTGGTGACTTGCAGCAGTTTTAGCCAACCTGGGGATCACAGAGCCACCTTATGGTTTCTTGCTGCTGGAGTCTCTGTGTCCCTTCAAGTGACCCGAACAACAGTGCCAAAAATGACCCCTGCCAGCCCACACGTGATCACAGGCCATCGCTGGACTGTGGAACGTACTCACGCACCCTCTGTGATACTTTCAGGAATGCACCTCGGTCCCACTTATCATCCCCGGGAGACCCCGATGTTTCCAGTCTTTCATTACCTCCAGTGATCTTCTCAGAAGGCTCTGGGTGGGGACAGGCGCCTCTCCTCGCCTCCCAAGGAAGAAGGGGCCACTAGTATTGTTGCGATGGCCTTTTCAGAACTGTAACTGCACAGAATCATTTTTCTTGCCATATCTGAGGACTCCCTTATATTCCCGACCTGCCCAAGGAGTCCAAAACTCAGGGAGGTGATTCCAGCTCATGCCTTCCTAACTGAGGTGTCCTGGGCCAGCACCTCACTTTGGCGTACAGCATCTGCTGTACTTGCATTGTTGTTGTTATTGTTAGGCATCATTGAGTCAGGTCTGACTCATAGTGACCCTATGTACAACAGAACGAAATACTCCCTGATGCTGTGCCAGGCACACGATCTTTTTTATGTTTTCAGCCTGGGGGCCTCATTTTCCAGCACTACATTTGACAGTGCCTCTCTGCTATTCATAGGGTTTTCAATGGCTAATTGTTTTGGGAGTGGGACCTGACAGCCTTCTCCCTAGTCTGTCTTAGTCTGGAAGCTCAGCTGAAACCTGTCCACCATGGGTGGCCCTGCTGGTATCTGAAATTCAGTGACATAGCTTTCAGCATCACAGCAACATGCACACTCCCATGGCATGACAAGCGGACAGACACGTGGGAGGTCAAACTTGAATACTGGCTTCCTGTTGCATCTAGCTTTATAAGGCAGGTAAATTTGACAAAAACGGCATTGCAAACTATTTGAGAGAGAATTTATCTCTGCACTAATTGTGGTGAATCCATGGGATAACAATGTGGCAAACTGTATCTTAACTTCTACTTCACAGCATACACAAAAATTAAGTCCAAGTTAATTTCTGAATTGAAGAGTGGAATAATAGAGTCTTAACAGAGGAACACCTTCATGAACTTGCAATGGGAAAAGATTTCTGAAACAGGATGTCAAAGACACCATTAAAACGATAAAACAGACACACTGAGAATTTCTTTTCATTTGAACATGTTGTAAGAAGAGTGAAGAGGCAAGCTACTCAGAGAAAAAAGACCACTGCAAACCACAGAATCAAGAAAGGGGGAGTATCTGGAATACATGTTGTTGTTGTTAGGTGCCTTTGAGTTGGTGTTCGACTCATAGCGACCCTATGTGTAACAGGTGAAACACTATTGTTACTGCTTCTCTGCTATTCATAGGGTTTTCAATGGCTGGTTGGTTTTTGGGAGTGGATTGCTAATAAGAAGTAGACAGCAATAGAAAAATGGAAAGGTATTTGTACATGTAGTTGATAAAAAAGACAAGAGAATGAGCAAGAATCAAGGAAAAGTTGCTCAACCTCATTAATCATCAGTGAAATTAAATTAAGATGACAGCTAGATTCCCATTGGAATGTCCAATATCACAGATACTGAAAATACCAAGTGTTGGCAAAGCAACCACAACCCTCCTACGGGGCTGGTGAGAATGAAATTGGTAAGACAATTTGGAAAAACTGCTTGGCAGTATCCACCAAAGCTCATCCCACATACTGCCCGAGACCAAGTAATTCCAGCATTTGGTACACACACAGCCACAGTGCGCACACACACGCATCAAAAGATATGGCAAAGAGAGTCACAGCAGTGTGACTCTTATATAGCAAAAACTAGGAGGAGGAGCCAGGCACAGTGGTGCATGCCTGTAATCCCAGCAGCTCGGGAGGCGGAGGCAGGAGGATCGCAGGTTGGAGACCAGAGGCAGTCTGTGTAATTTAGTGAGTCCCTGTCTCAAAAAGTGAAAAAATGGGCTGGGGGTGCAGCTCAGTGGTCTAGCACTGGCAAAGCATACAAGCGCAAGGTACTGGGTTCAACTTCCAGACTACAAAAACAAAACAAAACAAAACAACAACAACAACAACAACAACAACAAATCCAAAAAACAAAACCCCCCAAAACTAGAAGGAACCTGAATGATAACCAATAGATCAATTGGGTCACTGGGGTTTGGGATCAACTGGGATAAAATCATGCAGGGACAGATAGCATATTGATAGCATAGTATGAACAAATGACCTGCTGTTACACACAACAGGGGACACATCCATAACCTAAACATCCCAAATCTGAAATGCTCCAAAATCCGAAACTTTCTAAGCAGTGACACACCACAACCAATGGAAAACTCCACACCTGACCCCTTTGGTAGGTCACAGTCAAGATGCAGATGTGCTAAAAATACTGCAAAAAATCACCTTCTGGTGAGGTGTATGAGATATGCATAGAACATAAGTGAATTTGGTGGTTAGACTAGGTTCCCACCCAAGACATCTCAATATATATCTATACACAAATGTACCAACCCCCCAAAATCCAAATTGTGAAGGAGTTCTGCTCCCAAGCAATTTAGATAAGAGACGCTCAACCTATGTTTGCTTCTGTTCGTTAAGTTTAAAAACCAAGCAAAGGTAACCCCCAGGCTGGCAGTCATGATACAGAAAGAGTGGATAGAGAAATAAAAGGCAGCCCAGGGGGCACAGGCTGGGGTGGCTGTAGACAATGTTCTGTATTTTGAGCCGAGTGATGACTGCAAAGGCATCTTTTAATTTTTATAATTCGTGAAGCTGTACACCTTGATGTGCGTGTTTTACTACATGCAGGTTCATCTTCCACGAAGATAATGGGTGATTCTTTGATTAATGATTGCCCCGGATTCACCACGGCTCATAATTACACCAAATCCTTACAAAGCAATATAATAAAATTGACTTTGTTAAGTATGAAAAAAATAATGGGCAATAAAAACCTATGGACCGTAAGAGAGCCTTTATGTAAAGCTAATAAATAGCCTCCTATAGCACTTCTCCGAGCCAACTTCTGTTTACATGCATTTCTGAAAAACAGCCTTCCTGGCATTTGGCTGGACGTTTGCTAGTTTGCTATTGATTGTTTCATTCAGTGTGAATGCTTTTACTAACATCAGCAAACCACAGTCTGGCTCTTTCTGTAATCCTTTCTCAACCCAAGCAGAGAGATCTTTAAGAGATATAAATTATATTCTGTCATTGCTGGCCTGAAACTCATCAATAGCTTCCAGCTGCACTGCAGTAAGATCCAAACTCTTGCCAAGCCTCCATCTTGTGCCACCTGGCCACGCCCACCTTCCCAGGTTCCCCTGGTGCTTGTCTGTCCTAAATGAGCAATGTGGGCTGAGCCTTCTGTCTACCCCACACATACTGGCTGCTTTCTTTTCTTTCTCTCCTTTTGATTTTTTTTATTAGTAATTTTTTAAAGTTAGTGTACAATGTAGCAGGTTTCATCATGACATGTCTGTACACGCCTATCATTGTATATTGCTCACGTTTACATCCCGCATTCATGACCCCTGTGCTGAGCTGATCTTCCTCTCCATGAACGGGCCCTCTTCTACTTGCATGTCGGTGTGTGTGTGTGTGTGTGTGTGTGTGTGTGTGTGTACACTGTATTTTTTTATTGGAAAATTTTAATGTACATCTTAATGTGATTCATTTTGACATGCTTTTCATTGTGACATTTCCATATATGCATTTTGATAAACATTATTCATATAGGTTACCCTTTACCCTCCCCTATGCTTCCCCCCTCCCACCTTTCCCATCTAAGTTTCCCATCTAAGTCTTCTCTATCTTTTACTTAGTAATATTTTTCTATATGTCCTTGTGTTCCAGTTCTGTTTAAGATAGAAACTTTTCCTGTAGTGGTCTTTGTTTTTATCTTGTTACAACAATTACATGCATTTTCTAGACTATTTATATTGACACCAATCTTATCTCCCCCCTCCTTATTATGATCCATCCTTTGACTAGGATTTTTCCTTCTTATAATTTTGAATCAGCTCCCTCATAGGAGTTAGAACATGTGGTGTTTCTCTTTCTGAGCTTGTGTTCGTTCACTTAAAATAATTTTCTCTAATTCCATCCATTTTGCTGCGAATGACCTTATTTCATTTTTCTTGATTGCTGAGTAGTATTCCATTGTGTACACACTGTATTTTCTCAAGTCTAATCTACACCCTTTCAACAGTTTTAGAGGGGTACAAAATCAGATGTGGGTTAGAAAAATGTCCTCTCCTCTCTTTACTCTCCTCCCCTCACCACCTAGTACTCTTTCTATTGTCATAATATATATTAAACTACTGATTGTATTGAAATCTAGCATCCACATGTGAGATAAAACATGATTTTTGCCTTTCTGGGTTTGGCTTGTTTCACTTAAAATGATAGGTCTCTCGTTTCATCCATTTTCCTACTAATGGTATGATTTTATTCTTCTTTATGGTAAGTAAAACTCTGTAGTATATATATTGTTGTTGTTGTTGTTGTTGTTGTTGTTGTTAGGTGCCATCTAGTCTGACTCATAGTGACAATCATAGGGTTTTCAATGGCTGATTGTTTTGGGATTGCCTCGGGAGTGGATTGTCATGTACTTCTCCCATTTTTGCGGTGCTGGGAATTGAACCTGGGACCTCAGAGACTGCAGAGTAGCACTCTACCAACTGAGCTAAATTCCAGCCCCTCTGTGGATGGACACCCAGATTGATTCCATGTTGGCTCTGTGAATAAGGCTTCAAGAAACATGGCTGAGCAGGGCTGTCTGTGGCATGCTGACTGAGATCCCTGTGGATACATAGGAACGGTGTAGCTGGTGACACGGTAGCCCCATTTTCAGTTGCTTGAGGAACCTCTGTACTGATTTCCACAGGGGCTGCACTAACTTACATTCCCGCCAGCACCCTATGAGGGCTCCTTTCTCCCCACATCCTCGCCAGCATCTGTTGTTTGTTTTGTTGGTGCTGGCCATTCTCACTGCAGTGAGATGGTAACTCAGTGTAGTTTCGATTTGCATTTCCACGCTGCCTGCCTTCTGGACGTTTACTTGCACTGGTGAGTGACTTTCCTGGAAGAGATTCCACAGCCCTTCTGATCTTCCTTTTATTTCAGGAGTCTGCTTCAGTGCACCAGAGCTGGGAGGCATTTCCTTGACTCCCCTGCCTGAACTACCTTCCCATTATTTTATTGCAGCCCTACCTACATCTTTCCTAGCACTATCATTATCTGTAATAACATGATACACCCACCCATCCATCTACCTATCCACCCCTCTGACCTGTATAAACTCCTGTTGAGGAATTTAAGTTCTGTGAAATTGCCTGTTTTATCTCATCTCTCCAGGGACCTAGCATAGTTTGGGGGTGTAATAGCTGCTCAGTAAAATCATGTTGAAGAAATAAATGACCATTATAAATGCAACTGACTGTTCAACATGTTCCTCTGCTTCATATCTGAGCATTTCATCTCTTCCCTACACTCCAAGGGGACTCTTTCTTCAAGAGCACATTTGTTATGTGCATTTAGCAAGACGGCAGGATGCCGAGCGGAGTGGCACACGCCTGTCATCCCAGTGACTTGGGAAGTGGAGGCAGGAGGATTGCAAGTTCGAGACCAGGGGCAGTCTGCGTACTTTGGTGAGACCCTGTCCCAAAATAAAAAGCACAGCCTGAAGGGAGTGACTGGGCAGGTGGTCTGATACCTTCACCTCTGCACCTGTTAGACCCACTGCAAGTGGAGTGGACACCGGTGAGGAAGGATTATAATGAATTCTGGTCTTCCAAATGCACAGGAAGCTTTTTTCAGTCTAAAAGTTACCAAAAATTAAAAAAAAGAGATGACTTCCTAATGTATGTCCCCTATGACCTGTGATGGCATTATGCAGAGTCTGTGCACAAGGGCCAAGGGACAACTATGAAGGGTCACCCCCCACTGCTGAAACCTGCCAAGCGCCCCTCATATTTTGGAATGAACCATGATAATTCATAGTAAGTCACACACACCCCTCCACAATATGGCATAAAAGGCCTCCTTTGTTATAACTCTGACACCTTGTTTACATTTTTTAAGTCTGAAATAATTTTAGACATGGAAAAGTTGCAAAAAATAGTATAACAGAATTCCCACATGCCTTACCACCAGGTCCCCCAAAGATGAATATTTGGCATTTGTTTTACATTCTCTCTGTATGAGTCAAATCTATGGACTGTGTTTGGATTTCCATCACTGTATTGGTCTGTTTTCTGTTACTAATAACACTGTACCACAGGCTGGGGAAGTTATAGAGAAAAGAGGTTTACTTTGGCTGATGGATGTGGTGGTGCAAGGTTGCGGGGGTCACACCTGATAATGGGCTCCTTGCTAACAGCGCAGCGTATGGAATGGTAAGAAACCAGTGGGCATGTGTGTGCATATACACATATATTCTGGTCTCTCTTCTCCTTATAAAGCTACCAGGATTCCATGATGGGGGCTTCACGCTGATGGTTTTATTTAAGCCTAATCATCTCCCGGAGGCCCCACCTCTAAATGTCCTGCTGTTGTTGTTAGGTGCTGTCGAGTTGGTATCTGACTCATAGCGACCCTCCTAGGGTTTTCAGTGGCTGACTGTTTCTGGATTGCCTTGGGAGTTGGATTGCCAGGCCCTTCTCCCATTTTTGCGGTGCTGGGAATTGAACTCGGGGCCTCAGAGACTGCAGTGCAGCGCTCTACCCACTGAGCTAAATCCCAGCCCCTGAACGTCCTAGTTGGATTAAATTTCCACCCTCTCAGTAAACCACAAGGGGGATCAAATGTCAACAATGAGCTCTGGGTGCCCTCTAAGCACATCCAAACTATAACACCCACTCTCCCATTGATACCCTTTGTAGCAAAACTGTTGTTCTATGACCCAGGATCCCAGCCAGAACCTTGCACTGCATTTCGTTCACATATCTCTAATCCATGCTTCATAGCTGCAGAATGTCCTTCAGTTCGGGTCTGTTCCATGATGCTTCCTGATTAGACTTTGGCATACACCTCTGGCAGGAATACCATGAAAAGAATGCTATGTTCCAGTGAACATCAGGAAGCATGAGACTTCTATTTGGCCCATTACCGATGATGCTCATTTTGATCTCTCCATTAAGGTGATTGTTGTTGTTGTTGTTGTTAGGTGCCCTCGAGTCAGTATCCGACTCATAGCGACCCTCATAGGGTTTTCAATGGCTGACTGCTCCGGGATTGCCTTGGGAGTGGATTGCCAGGCCCTTCTCCCATTTTTGCAGTGCTGGGAATTGAACTCAGGACCTCAGAGACTGCAGCGCAGCGCTCTACCAACTGAGCTAAATCCCAGCCTCCAATTAACATGTAGTGATTATCAAATGGTGATTTTACTTTCTTTTCACTACCTCCCTCCCTCCCTTCTTTCTTTCTTCCTTTCTTTCTTTTATAGTACAGGTGGTTGAACCTAGGGCCTCACACTTGCTAGACAAGTGCTCCACCACTGACCCAGCCCTCAGCCCCTTTTGAGACTTTTATTTTGAGACAGTCTCGCTAATTTGAACAGGCTGCCTCTGGCCTTGAAGCTGCAATCCTATTGCCTCAACCTCCCAAGTAGTGGGGATTACAGATGTGCACCACAACACCCAGCTAATTGGCGATTTTCTAGTCTCTTCCTTTCTTCTACATTTATTAGCTGGCATTCCACTGTGTGTGTGTGTGTGTGTGTGTGTGTGTGTGTGTGTGTGTGTGAGAGAGAGAGAGAGAGAGAGAGAGAGAGAGAGAGAGAGAGAGGTGTCTTTCATTCCCTAGTTCCCTATTCATTTATTTATTTCTGTTACATATAGACATAGGCACTTTTCTTTACTAAGAATTATTACCTATTTACTAAGTAACCTATTACTGTAATTATTAGTTTGAGGTTCAGATTGTCCCAGCATCCATCTGATACGCCCTCTCATTCATTGCTCCATTGTTTTTTCCTGAAGTTCAAGTTCTGCAAACATACCATGCTTCTCTGCACTTGTTTTTTTTTAACTGGGAGAAGGGGATGCTGCTGAAGGAATCAGTGTCTTTGTACATACTAGGCAAGCACCCCTTCAACACCGAGCTATATCCCCAGCTCTTTACACCTCTTCCTATGCCATCCGCTGTTTGCTGGATAATCACTGTTCCCTTTGAGCTAATTTGGAAGATTTCTCCACCGCTCTTTTCTTCCCTTCCTAAGTCTCGCTACAATCACAATACCGCCCCCCCACCCCGTTACGGTATCCTCTGCACTGTGCCTGCCTGCTTAAGCTCAAGCAGTGCATTTGTGACACAAATTTCTCCATTTCCCCTGTTAAAGCACCTGCTTGGTCCCCATGAAGTATTCAGTACATGACTGCATCAACAGTAGAAATCCTCTGACTCTACATAAATTGTAATGCTAGAGAACTCTACACATTGGATTGAATCCCATCATCTTGTTATTTTCTATACCCTTGCCATTTTTCACGTTTTTGATTACTCTGAAAGGCACATCAAGTCCCTCATTATAATTGGAATTTGTCAATTTCTCCTTATTGTTCATGTGCTGGAAGTTGTGGCATTAGGTTTTAAATCCCTCCTTCATTTTTGGCAAGATACTCCCTTGGAGGAGCTGGATGTATCCTTATACACCACAAAATAAACACACCAAAATTCAGCGGCAAAGAGTCTCTTATTTCTTTGCAAATCAAACTCTTGTAATTTTCCTCATCTTTGATCTGGGCAACCTCAGTCTCCCATTTGGTTGGGCCAAAACTGTAGGAGTCAAGTTCGATGCTTTCTTTCATGCCCCACATCCGGCCCATCAGCAATTCCCTGTTGGGTTCTAAATATGATTCGAAGACCCAGCTGCCCACTTGTCATTTGTCCCTGCTGCCATCCCATCCAAGCTTACTCATTTCTCACCCATGTCATTGTGACCACCTTCTTCCTAGTTCCTCTGCTCTGCAGCCACAGCAATCTGTTTCCCCTACTTGGCTCTTATTCGCTTTATTTTTTAATTGACACAATAATTATACAAATTTATGGGTTACAATGTGATGTTCTGATAAAGGCACACACTGCATAATGATTGCATTGGCATGGTTAGCATATACATGGCCTCATTTATTGTTTTCCTGGCAAAACGTTCAAAACCCTCTCTTCTGGCCATTTTGAAATACACAATCAATTATTACCAACTTTATATTATTGACTATGGGCTGGGATTTAGCTCAGTTTGTAGAGTGCTGCTCTGCAGTCTCTGAGATCCCGGGTTCAATTCCCAGCACTGCAAAAATGGGAGAAGGATGTGGCAATTCACTCCTGAGGCAATTCCGAAACAACCAGCCATTGAAAACCCTATGAGGGTCACTGTGGGTTGGACACGACTTGATTGCACCTGACAACAGAGACTGTTGTCTGCTTGCAATGATTCCCAGCACTGCAAAAATGGGAGAAGGATGTGGCATTCCACTCCTGAGGCCATCCCGAAACAATTAGCCATTGAAAACCCTATGAGGGTCACTATGCATTGGACATGACTTGAGGGCACCTAACAACAACAATGTATATTATTGACTAAAATCACACCAGAACTGACTCTTCCTATCTAATTGTATACCTTTACCCTTTTGGCCATTGACCAACATCTCCCTAGCCCACCCTCTTCCCTTCCTCCCTCTCCTCCTTGACCTTTGGTAACCATTATTCTACTCTCAACTTCTATAAGATTGACTTAGATTCTACATATGAGAGAGAACTTGTGGTATTTGTCCTTTTGCACCTGGCTTATTTCACTTACAACATCCTACAGGCTTATACGTGGTTCTACAAATGCTCCAGCTCCACCTTTTTGATAGCCAAGTGTTGCACAGAGTTACTGCATCCTATTAAACCTGAGTGATGATCAAGTCTTTCTGCCCAGGACTCTCCCATGATGTCCTATCTTACTCAGAGGAAAAGCTGAAGTCTGACCACACCCACGACACTTTGAATGACTTGTCCCCTACTCCACTCTGGTCCTGTCTCCTTCTCCCTCCCCCATTTCCCTATCAGCCACACCCCCTCCTGGCTATTTCCTTGAAAATGCCAGCACACGGCAGCCATGGGCCTCTGCCATCCTCCCACTTCGTGGGATGGTTCATCTCCTGTCTCCAAACTTCTCCATCTTCCTTAAGCCAACTCTGAGTGAGGTCTCTCTCCCTAGACCTCTGGTGTAAACGTCTGATTCCCATGGTCGTCACACTGCAAATATCCCGTCTCTGCTTTATTTTGCTCTCTGCAGCATTGATCATGAATGGTCTGCATAGTGCACATATATCTTGGATTTCTTGTCCAGTTCCCCCATGACAATGTAATTTCCATAAGGAGAGAGGGTTCTGCTTGTTCATTAAAGGCAGGGCGTGACACAAACTAGGTACAGGATGCACACTTTAAAAATTAACTTAAAATGCAATGCGTCCTACGTTAAAAAGATGTTTCTTGAATCTTATCTAGGTTTTCCAGTTAGAGAAGTGGGATATCCAGTGTCCTAGATCATGGAGAACCTATGGTGAGTTTTCCATATAAAAGATAAACCAAGTGGACATGGGCTTCTCTTTAACCTGAAATCAGCTGGAAAGCTGTAAATATATTGATCATCTCTAATTGAAGAAAATTCAGACAATCAGACTCTTCACTGTCCTTAGTTGCTTTTAAGCTTACAGGCTAATACATTTTGCATCCAGAGATTAATAAATGCATCTGTTCTCTGTAAAGGCATCATAAAGCTGTAAATGGGAATATTAATGGAAAATTAATTAAAATGCTCTGAAACAGAGAAAAGATTGTGGGAGAGTCAAAAATTGCTCTCAAGACACTAACAGAAGGGAGCACAGTGATTTCCCCACATTTTTTCAACTGCTTAAGTAAGTTCCATCTGTGACATGTCCAATAAGGGTGCTATTTATTTCCATATAGTCAGTGTGTGGTAATGTGCATGAACACAATGATGTGTGGGATTGTTTCAGGAGGGGACAGCCACATCCTTCTCCCATTTTTGTGGTGTTAGGGATGGAACTCAGGTCCCCAGGAAGTGCAGAAAAGCACTCTACCAACTGAGCTAAACCCCAGTCCCCAAACGCCATGTTGTTGTTGTTAGGTGCTGTAGAGTTGGTATCGACTCACAGTGACCTTATGTACAACAGGCAAAACACTATTGGCAGTGCTTCTCTGCTATTCATAGGGTTTTCAATGGCTGACTGATTTTTGGGAGTGGGTTGCCAGATCCTTCTCCCAACCAAAGGCCATAGTCATCTCATAATGCAAAATGCATTCAGTCCAATTTCAAAAGTCCCAAAAGTCTTAAGAGACTCAACAGTGTTCAAAAGTTCAAGTCCAACCTCTCCACTGAGATTAGAGACTAAGAAGGCACACTTAGCTGTGAGCCCCTGTAAAACAAAAACAGTTTACATCATTCCAACCTATAATGGCACAGAGTAAGCATGCCCATCCCAAAAGGGAGGAATGGGGACACAGAAAGGAAAGACTGGTCTGTAGCAAGACCGATATCCCAGAGATTCCCGATTCCCAGAGAAACAAATCTCTGTTGGTTTAAGTCTGGCATCACCTGGGCTCAAACAAGCTTGCATGGCTTTACCCCTGGGGCCCTGTCATTTGCAGCACCAACAGTCCTCCTGGCCTGGCTCTGCTTTTGTTCTGGAAGCTTCCCTTGGTAGACATTTCACGGTTCTGGCGTCTCTAACATCCTGGGGGACGCCATTGCTGTTGAAGCTCTGCCCATAACGTTTCCCTCATCAACCCTTCAGGGATAGACTCAGGGCATTCAAACCTGGTGCACATGGCCAGGCCTCCCAGGCTATCTTCTGAAACCTTGGCAGCAGCCTCCATAACCCTCTAACTCTTGCATTTTGCACGCCTACAAAAACAGCGCCACATGGACAATGCCAAGAGTTGCTGCTAGCTCAAGAGGTGAATGGGATCTTTTGGACCATAGCTGCAAGGGGGCCCTCTGAATGCCCATTTTCCTGGGTAGTCTCTTTCCCTCAGGGTGTCCTAGAGACATTCAGCCATTCTGACACTTTCCCTTCAGATGGGTTTTTAGTTTTAAACCCTGAAGTCTTAGATGGGAGGAGTCTAACCAACTCCTTTTCTGCTCCAGGCCATCTTTACTATTCTCTTTAATGTTTATCTCTTCAACAATTATGGCTTCCTTTCCCAAACTGACCCTGCTCTGAACTGGCTTTGTTTGCAGTAACTTTAGCAAAGCCCTCTCAGCTGTGGTTTTCATCTCTTTCTTTTGGTTTTCTTTCTCCTTTCTCCTTTTTTTTTTTTTTGGTCTCTTTTAACTGTACATTTGCCAGATCACTTTGCTGTGACCTTTGCTCTATTTTCTCATCATACATCTGGCTGAATGCAGAAGTAGCAACCAACATGTGCTCCCGGTATCTTGCTGCCCTCATGTTATTTCTTCAGCCAAGTTAATTAGTTCATAACTTTTAGATTCAGCCTCATTCAACCCATTAGGGCCAGGTCAAAATGTACTAGGATATAACATGAATTGGCTCCAATCCAATGTCCTATAAACTCCTCATTTTCCTCTGAAACCCTGCTGAGTCCTGTCTGCATTTTGATCAGCAGTGGTGTTCTGATCTTCCTCACTGTCACCAGAAATGCCCCTCATGCCCTCCAGGGACTCTCTCACCCACATCTCCAAACTCTTCCAGACTTTTCCCACAAACCAGTTCCAAAGGCCAAAGAACCACAGGGTTAGCTTTCTGCACATCAATGACCACATTTTCCCTTACCACCTTTTTGTATTAGTCAGCTGTCGTTGCTGTAGCAGAAAAACCAACTGAGGCAAACTTGGGGGAAAAAGTTCCTTGGGAGCTTAGAGAGGATCTGTCTATAATGGTGGCAGTTGCAGGCATGGCAGTGGTGGTCAGGCCTGTGGCAGGTAACATCATGGCATCACAGGGCAGGAGGAACAAAAGAACCAAACCTGTTAGATGCCATTGAGTTGGGTTTGACTCATAGAGATGCTCATAGGGTTTTCAATGGCTGATTGTTTCGGGACTGCCTCGGAAGTGGATTGCCACATCCTCCCATTTTTGTAGTGCTGGCAATCAAACCTGGGACCTCAGAGACTGCAGAACAGTGCCCTACCAACTGACCTAAATCCCAGCCCCAACCAGACCTGTGGGCCTGGGTAAAAAGCCTGCAAAGGTCTACTCCCAGTGAACACTTCCTCCAAGCTGAGTCCTGCCTCCCAAACTTCCATGACCTCCACAAATAGCACCACTAGCTGTGGACTGAGTGTAAAACCATGTGACTTCTGGGGGACATTTTATGTTCAAACCATGACAATAGATACTACATTTTCTATTAATTACTCATTATTTGTTGCTTGTCTTCTCATTTTTATGACTTTTACCTAATGTGGTTGAAAACAGAATGGAATGAATTCTGTGTTCTTTCTCTTCTTTGGATGATGGATATTTTTGCTTGCATGGAAAGTCCTTCCCACCAAAATAAATACTATTCTCTAATGATTTCTTCTCATGGTCCTTCAAGTTATTTTCTCCTAGAATATTCACACTTAAATACATCTGGAATTATCTTCTGTGTATGGTGAGAGATTCAGCTAGCGAATTGCTTCCATATGGATGGCCAAGTGTTACTATGCAGTTAAGTGGTCTACCTTTTCATCACTGATTTAAACATACCACATTTATCATACACTAAATATGCCTTTGCCTGCAGCTGCAGCACTGTGGTGTCTGATCCCATCAGATCTTGGAAGCTAAGCAGGTTCAGGCCTGGTTAGTCCTCAGATGGGAGACTGCCTGGGAATACCAGGTGCTGAGGGCTTGGGAGATGGACCAGGCAACCCACTCCCAAAATCAATCCGCCATTGAAAACCCATGAATAGCAGAGAAGCACTGACAATTGTGTTTTGCCTGTTGTACGTAGGGTCGCTATGAGTCAGATATTGACTCAATGGCACCAAACAACAACAACAAATATGACTTTGATGGCATTCTAAGGGGCAGGGAGTAGGTAGCAGGAGCTGGGGTGGAGCAGGTGAGGGCTTCAAGGAACTTCACACAGAATGGGAGCATGCGTGGAAACTGAGCTATGTAATTACTTTGGCACATCTTATCTTCTGCAGCTGTAATATAAGAGAAGAGGTGATGGGCTCCCATGATCACAGAGAAAGAAGAGACCAACCTCTGCCTGAAGGAATGGTCTCTGGAATCTGGTTGTTTGAAGGTTGATCCACAGCAGGGGAAAAATGAGGCTAGGTCCTACTGTTGACCACCTACAATCCGGTCATGAGAGAATAGTGGGGTGAGAGGCAAGAAAGGCAAGAAATGAAGCCTATCTGAGACCTCTCCAAGAGGCATGTGGCCATGGCAACTGGCCTCACAACTGACTAAGATCTAAAGCTGATTGTAGAAGTAACTGGATAGTTTTGTTTTTACATGCAAACAGCAGAAACACAATCTAAGTTCCTTGAAGCCCAAAGCCTATCATGCTGCTGCTGCTGCTGCTGCTGCTGCTGCTGCTGTTGTTGTTAGGTGCCGTTGAGTCAGTATCCAACTCATGGTGACCCAAGGTATAATAGGCAAAACGCTATTGTCAGTGCTTCTCTGCTGTTCATAGGGTTGTCAATGTCTGATTGTTTTTTAGGAATGGGTTGCTGGGTCCTTCTCCCAAGCCCACAGCACCTGTTGTTCCCAGGCCATCTCCCACCCAAGGACCAGCCAGGCCCAACCCTGCTTCACTTCTGAGATCTGACGGGACCGGATGCCTCAGGGTTACAGCTGCAGGCCCAAGCCTATCATAGGGTACCAGAAATATAAGCCTCACATAGCAGAGAATGGAGATTGTCCCAGACTTTAAATGATGCTGGAGCTCCCTTCCTCACTTACTATAGGTAAGGAGCAGGCTGCATACAATGCCTGATCCCAAGAGGGCCACAGTCTCCACAGCCCTCTTCTCCAAAGAGTGAGAAACCAAGGCCAGAACAGTGAGTGGGGAAGCCCCTGCATGGAAACAGAACGAGCAAGGGCACAGGGCCCTCACAGCCTCTGCCCAGGGGCATGTCAGGACTTCTGTGGCCAGTGATGCCACCTCTTGTTCTTCTTTCTGAAGGGGAGTGCCCAAAGCACATTTTCTGTTCTTGTTCCACAGCTGTATGTTTTGTGGAGTGGTGGTGGGTGATTGTATACTTGTGTGGTATCAGCTAACTTTCTATTTCGGTCCACAAATCTCAAGATATAAAGAAGCTTGATCTGTGTCCTCCACTGAGGTGACTGGGCATCAGGCAGAAATCCTTGACTTTGAGGTTAATGGGACTTCAGGATGTTTACATTTGGTGTTTGTGTAGGAAGAAGGCTGAATCAAATGTCCAGTGAGCAGAAGGGTGGACTGTGCTGGACACTGAAACTGTTCACTCACATCCGCTTTGCATCTGCTCTGGGCACCCAGAAGAATCACACTTCCTGTCTCCCTGAGGCGACACGTGGACATGTAACTTGCTCTGTGCCATGAAACAGGAGAAGTGACAGGAGCCATCTTGAGTGGATACATTAATTACTTGTGTTCAGTATCTCTAGTCCTGCTCTTTCTCCTGCCACCAAGATAAGTGACTTTCTGGGTGGCAGCTGCTCCATTAGCCTGGGTGAGAATGGAGAAAGTCCTGGCTGCCCCATGTCCTAGGAGCTGAAAACAGATCTTCATGATTTAAGGTGCTGAGATTTAGAGGCTGTTAACTTCAGCTAAGTGAGCTTATCTTCATTCATGATTGCAATCCTTCCTTCCTGCTGACACTCAGGTTTACAGCCCTGAGGAGGGAACTGGGTTTGTATCAGCTGTTTTTGCTGTTGTTTAGCTGCCTTTCTCAGGTTTTAAAAGTTCAAGTGCCCCAGGCTCAGTCCGGGGCTCCCTTTTCTTCTCCATCTATACTTTCCTCCTTAGTCACATAGTCACACACTCTTATCCCAACATGGATTGTTTCAGGAGTGGATTGCCAGGTCCTTCTCCTAGCCTGAAGCACCTGGTATGAATAGTAGAGAAACACTGACAATAGTGCCAGGCGTGGCACAGTGTCAGGGAGTGTTTTGTTCTGTTGTACATAGGGTTGCTGAGTGTCGGACTCAACCCAACAGCACCTAATAACCTGAACAACAACAACATCCCAACAAGTCTTGAAATGTCCATTAGGCACACTGTCTTCTGAGTTTAAAACTCTAGCTCTTTCTAGACCCTCACTTCCCTTCTGAATCATGCCTACGTTCATTGGGACTCTCAAAACTGAAGGTAAATGTTGCCCCTGTCTCCCAAACTTCACAGTTGCATCAATCTTTGTTACCTCACACAAATAAAAGAGATTCATGAAAACACCAAGACAAAGACACACTTTGTAAAACAGCATCTACATCTGTCCCACTTAGCAAGATAGGAACAGACATAATAATTAGAAAAAAAAAGTCTTGGACAGTGTGACAAGGAAGGAAGGAAGGAAAGAGAGAGAGGAAAAGACAGGTAGATGGGAGCTTGATCACATCAAAGAGAAAATGTAAAAACCTAAAAACCAAAAACACAACCTTGTTGTGCCTCCCTGGCAACTTACTCTGAGGAACCCTATTTGAGAAGCGGGAGACACAGGCCAACCTATCCCTTCCCTAGGACGCGTGCTCCTCTAGCAACACGCCCAAGAGCTCTGCTCAGGGAGGGTGCTAAGTCATCACACAGCTTCCCTATGGGTCTGATGAATGCCATGATTCAGGGAACCCCCACCGTCACCTCAGAGCACATTCTAGGAGGGACCTGAATGGTGGATATGATGGTAGCTCTATCAGGACTCGCTTGCCAACCATCTGAAGGGGGAGCATTTCCCCTCTACTAGCCATTTTCTAGCAAGAGCCACCTGAATGCAAGATGGAAATCAACAATGAAAAGGATGGAAAATTCACACACATAACAGACAAACACGCACTTGGCCTGCCTTAGGTCAGATCACAATACACAGAAGGGTCTGAGGTCTTCAATTTTCCTCTCCCTTCAAGCCTGTTTTGAGTCACAGTTGGAGAGCAGGTAGTGGGACAGGGCACCGCCATATTGGACAGCCTTGGAAGCCAGTGCTGGTTTATGTTCCAAGACCTCTCCTCCTCTTTTAAGAGCCTCTCTTCCCCTCCACGGCTCTGGGGCCTCCAATCCATGGCTCCATCACCCCTAGCACAGGAAGTGATAATGTCTCACCCTGGAGTCTCATCTCAACACCTCACCCTCATCTCCCTACTGGTCCCAATCTTCCTGCAACAAATCTTGTGCTGACTTGTAAGGCTCCCTCTCTTCTGTATAAGTCTCTATGTATTCTGAGATCTGATTTCTGGCTTTCCATTTTATAGTTCCGTTTAGAGTATCCATTCCGCTCAGAAATATGATGTGTTGTATTGTTGTTGCTAGGTGCTGTCGTGTCCAACACATAGCGAGCTTCATAGGGTTTCCAATGGCTAACTGTTTCACTGTTGCCTCTGGAGGGATTGCCATGCCCTTCTCCCATTTTTGTGGTACTGGGAATCGAACCTGGGATCTCAAAGACTGCAGAGCGGCACTCTACCAACTGAGCTAAATCCCAGCCCATGATGTATTGTAGCTAGTATTAATTTAAAGCATTGATATCTAATAGATAACCCATCCTTCTGTTTTCCACTGTTGTCTTGGCTACTTAGAGCTTTACTATTTAATAGTTAAGAATTAGTTAGTGAGGTGTGGCACAGTGGTGCACACCTGTAATCCCAGTGATTCAGGAGGCTGAGGCAGGAAGATCCTGAGTTTGACATCAAAGGCAGCTTGTGCAATGTAGTGAGACCCCGTCTCAGGATAAAAAATTTTAAAAAGGTAGGATAGGGATTAGGGAGGTAGCTCAGTGGTAGAGTACTTACCTAGCATGCATGAGGTTTTGGGTTCAACCCCCTAGTATTGAAAAAAAAGTTAAAAGAGTTAATCATGTTCCATGAATAGCCATGTTGAAATGTGGAGGGTTTTGACTCTATTTTGAGGTTGACTTGTGAGAAACCATCAGCTCAATGCACTGCCTCACAATGTACAGCGAGATCACAATGAATATTTCTCATTCACTCTTCAACCTGGTGCCAACTGGCTTTGAACATTCTTCCCAAACTATTTTTGCTGAGATCCATAGGACATCCACACTTTGGATTCACCTTGCATTTTATTAGAAACTATATGCCATGTGTCTGCAGCCATATTACACTAGCATCCAATCCCCCTTGATCTCGATAGCTAAGTAGGGTCAGGCCTGGTTAGTCCTTGGATGGGAGACCACCTGGGAACACCAGGTGCTGCAGGTTAGGGAGAAGGACCTGGCAGCCCACTCCCCAAACAATCCACCATTGAAAACCCTATGAATAGCATAGAAGCACTGACATAGTGCTGGGCATGGCACAGCGTTGGGGAGTGTTTCATTCTGTTGTACATAGGGTTGCTACGAGTCAGACCTGACTCAATGGCACCTAACAACAACAACAACAACAACAACAACAACAACAGGAACAGGAACAACAACATGCAGTATGCAACCCTTTGATGATTCTTTCCTTGAACATTCTCCTCTGGGGCCCCTGTAACTCCTTGCTCTTCTGGCTTTTTCTTACACTTCTCGGCAGTCCATTCTCACTCTTCCTTGCTGGCCCTTCCATGGCTATATGAATGTGAACATAAAACATTCCTGAGTGCTCCAAGCTTGGCTCTCTCTTATGCTGACTTATGTTTTCTCAGTAGATGTCAGTACTCATGTCTTTAAATGCTGTTCAAAGCCAGGCATGAGTATCGCAGTGATTTGGGAGGCAGAGGCAGGAGGATCACAGGCTCGAGGACAGAGACAGCCTGCGTAACTTGGTGAGACTCTGTCTCAATTTCAAAAAAATAAAAAAGAGGCTGAGGGTGTAGCAAGTTCAAAGTATGCCCGGGGCCCAGAGTTCAGCCTCCAGTACTGCAAAACAAAAACAAAAACTAAACAAATATTCAAATGCCAGCAATTCTCAAACTTACATTTCCAGCCCTGAATTTACTTTTTAACTTATTTTTTGATTCACACATAATCAATGTACATATTTGTGAGTTACAACTTGATGTTTTGATTCGTTGGGTAGTGATCAAGTCAAGGTAATGGGCATATCCGTCATCTGCAGCTTCTGTCAGTTTTGACCTCTCTTCTGAGCTTCATTTTGATCTCACAGAGCTGACTTCTGGTGTGACACCTCTCTGTGACTATCTCACAGTCACCACAAACAAAATGATGTGCCAGTCTTCCCACTGAATCAACTTCTTTTCCAATTTTCCTGATTTTGATCAACAATTCTTCTATCTCTTCCATTGATCAAGTTAGGATCCTGGGAGCCATTCTTAATTTGTCTTTTCCCATCATGAGCCATTGGCTGGGGGTTAGCTCAGTTGGTAGAGTGATGCTCTGTGCTTCTTGAGGCCCTGGGTTCAATCCCCACCACTGCAAAAACAGGAGAACGGCCTGGCAGCCCACTCCTGAGACAATCTCAAAATAAATCAACTATTGAAAACCCTATGATAGCAGAGAAGCACTGACATAATGCTGGGCATGGCACAGTGTCTGGTAGTGTTTTGTTCTATTGTACACAGGGTCACTATGAGTTGGACTCTATTCGACAACATCTAACAACAATATCATGAACCATCAGTGATTTAATGATGGGATTTCTACCTTAAAATTAGTCTTGGGTCTACCTCTTTCTTTCCATCTTCACCTCTACCTATCTTCCCCTGGGCAGAGCATCACAGAGCAGCTAAGAGGACGCTTCATTTCTGCTCTTAATCCCCATGGACTCCAATCTATCCCCCACTTAGCAACCTGCAAAAACTTTGCAATCAGGACACACATTTCCTTCATTTACATTCCAGAGTGGCCTCCCCTTACACAGGGTATACAGTGGGAGGCAGCTCCATTTCTGAAACTATACCTAGTCACATGCAACGCAACCTCTGGCTAGCTCCCATCTCTCTGCACACATGGTCCTCCCTTCATCCTGCTCCTGCTGTGGACCCTTTCTTCCCTCTACTCTCTTAGGACTCTTCCTTCTTGGCCTGGATCTTTCCTTTTCGGATCCATACACATCCGGCAGGTCTCAAGTCCTGCACTTTCTCATAGAACCCACTTTTCTCCTTTGCTATGCTGCAAATAAATTGTAGTTGTGCTCATTACTCGCTTTATCCTTCATTATCCTGTGAGCTCCAGGTAGGGACGGGCCATGTCTGATATTCTCCATTCTGTCACCCAGCACACAAACACCTAGCAAGTGCCCACTAAGCCCAAGTGTACCTGTGTATTGGATAAATACATGACTGGTGTGTAGCTAGGATGCTTCATTGACCAGCAAGACAAGCATGGACTGTTAGGCCTGGTTTATAGCATAGCCCCGACATTGACCATCATGACAAAGAAGAGACAACAGCACTGCCGTTTTGGTGCCTAGCACATGGCCTGTCCCTCTTCTGAAAAAATTTTCACAAAATAAATAAAGGGTATGTTAAAAGTCTTCACAGGTCATTGCAAAATCTAAGAGGAGAACAGCAATGCTGGCTCCCTTTAGACTTTGGTGAATTAAACATGCAATGTTGTTTCTATGGTAACGTTAATTAAGTATGGAGCTTTTAACCAACTATTAAAGGGGAAAAATTCAATCTTCACATTTGTGTCCTAAGTATCTTTGGAACACCTACTATGGGCCAGGTCCCACTGGGGACACCAGTGTCTTTCTATGACCAGAAGAGGCAGAAATCCCTCCCGAGGCTCCTTTTCTAACCAAGGGGGACCAATCAAGAGATGGTATGATTCGTGAACTGCACGGGATGTCAGGCTGTGACCAGCTGTGGGGTGAAGGACAAGCACAGGAGGGCACAGGCTAGGCGCAGGGCTGAGGCGTGTGTGGGGACATGGGTGATGGGACACCCAGAGCAGATCTCACTGGGAAAGGGGTTCTGGAACAAGCATGGGCAGGAGGCCAGCCAGTGTGATGGCCAGGGGGCAGGAGAGAGAGAATGGCCAGAGCCACCGAGGCTGGGGGCCTGCTGGTGGACGCGTGCGTGGAGGGAAGAGCTTGGAGCAGATGCGAGTCGGAGCTGAGGCCTCCGGGCTCCGGAAGCCCGCGTGCCCCTGGCTTTCCCGCGGTGCGAAGGAAGGATGCGCTGCAGGCTTTGGAGCCGGGGCCTCAAGTGATGGAGCGCAAGGCTCCCAGGCTCCCTTTGGCGGCTGCTTGGCGAGCAGATGGCTGGGGGGAGGGTGGGAAGTGGGAGGAAGGAGAAGAGCAAGGAAATGAGTCAGGAGGCCGCTGGCTCATCCCGAGGGAGGAGGAGAAGGGTCCAGCGAGAACACAGCCGGGGGTGATGAGCAGCGGCTGGATTCTTGATATAGCTTAAAGACTCAAGTTTAAAAAGAATCCAAGAGAAGAGGGAAAGCATCAGAAGATGGGAAGCAGACAGAAAGTCCAAGGCGAGACGGGCAGATACCAACCCAAATTAGTGCCACTAATTAAATTAAATGTATAGAGACAGATGCTCCAGTTAAAAAGCAATAAATTGACAGACACAATTCAATTATAGGCTGGTTATAAAAGACATCTAAATATAAAATACAGAAAGGATAAAATGAAAAGGGTGAGGAATGCACTAGGTAAAGTGTAAGCTACAGAAAATCGATGTAGCTATATTAACGTCAGACAGAATGGACTCTGCGGTAGAAAGTGTTTACTAATGATCACCAGAAACACTTCATGATGATAAAATCTGAGGAAATAAAAGTAGGACAAGAAGGATGTGAGAAAATCAGTAATTAACTTTGCCTAAAGAGCCTGTAGAATTAAACTCCCCCAAAACTACAGAATAAAAAATATGTTTAGTCCACATGGACATTTACAAAATGTGCATCACACACAGAAACTCCCCAAATGAGAATCCACAAAATTTCAGAGGATGAAATCATACAGACCATGTTCTCTGATCACACTATAATTAAAAAGATAACTAGCAAGTTTCCATATGGTTAGGAGATTTAACATACACATCGAAACAACTCATAGGATTTGACTCAAAAGCAAAGGAGGTTGGGTTGGCAGTGTGGGCAAGGGTATAGAAATAAGATTGGCTACAACTTGGTAATTCTAGAAGCCTGGTGATGGGTAAATGGGGATTTATTATACTATTCCATACACACTTATAGATATTTAATATTTTACACAGTTCAGTGTTCAAAAATGTAAGTAAAGTCAGCAGAAAAAAGGCACTATGAAAAGTGAAATACAATTAATAACTCAAGACTAAAAGAATAAATCATAACTGAAATAATAACATACTCTAAATAAATGATAGGGCTGGGATTTAGCTCAGTTGGTAGAGCACTGCACTGCAGTTTCTGAGGTCCTGAGTTCGATTCCCAGCACCGCAAAAATGGGAGAAGGACCTGGCAATCCACTCCCAAGTCATTCCCGAAACAGTCAGCCTTTGAAAACCCTATGAGGGTCGCTATGAGTCGGATACCTACTCGACAGCACCTAACAACAACAACAACAACAAATAAATGATAAAACATTCCCTATCACAATTTGTGGCATACAATAAGAGCAACAGGTAGAGGAAGCTTTTGTATGCATACACATGAAAAGAATAAGAATCAAAAGGTTTTTTTTTTTTTTTTTTTTGCGGTACTGGGGGTTGAATCCAGGGCCTCACACTTGCATACTTTGCAAGTGCTGGACCACTGAGCTGCACCCTCAGCACCCCCCCCCTTTTTTTTAACTGTTTGAGACAGGGTCTCGCTAAATTACACAGACTGCCTCTGGTTTCGAACTTGCAACCCTCCTACCTCCACCTCCCGAGCCGCTGGGATTACAGGTGTGCACCACCGTGCCTGGCCAGAATCAACAGTTTATGAACCAATTACCTATTTCAATAAGTTACAAAAATAGCACAGTGAACAAAAAGAAATTAGAAACAAGACAGTAATAAAGATCAGAAATAAAAATAAAACAAAAACATGTAGTACATAGATAAACAAAATAAATCATTACTTTTTTTGAAAGAGTGATACTGGATTCAAACCTTTTGGTGCTGGGTATTGAACTCAGGGCTTCTAACCTACTGGGCAAGCCCTCTGCCACTGAGCTATGCCCCCAGCCCCTATGTCTCATGGACTGGGCCATTTGTTAAGACATACAACGTGTCCCAATAAAATTCAAATGCTGAGACATTATAGACTATGTTCTATGACAACAATGAAATTCAGTCACAATTGCTAATGACAAGCTACCAAGAAAAGCCCCAAATATATGGAAACTAAATAACACACAGGTAAATAACTCATGAATCAAAAGTGAATTTACAAGGAAATTTAGAAAATATTTTAAACTCAGCTAGACATGGTGGGGGGCACTGCGCTGCAGTCTCTGAGGCCCTGAGTTCAATTCCCAGCACTGCAAAAATGGGAGAAGGACCTGGCAATCCACTCCCAAGGCAATCCCGAAGCACTCAGCCACTGAAAACCCTATGAGGGTCGCTATGAGTCAGATACCGACTCAACGGCACCTAACAACAACAACAAAGACATGGTGGTGCATGTCTGTAATCCCAGCACTCAGGAGGCTTAGGAGTCTAACCTGGGCTGCATAGTGAGATCTTGTCTCAAAACAAAATGAAACAAACAAATAGACAAACAAAAAATTAAACTCATACATAGTAAAAACATACCAAAATCTTGGCAATGCAGCTAACCTTAGGTGAAATTTGTAATTTTAAAACACATGCAGGAAGAAATGAAAGGCTTAAAATCAATGATCTATGTTTTTACCTTAAGTATGTATGAAAGACCAGCAAATCAAGACCAAAGTAAGTAATATCAAGAAAAAAGAGAAAGAGGTGAAATTAGTGAAGTAGAAAATTAAGAGCACACCTATAATTTCAGCACTCAGGAGGCTGAGGAAGGAGGATTCTGAGTTCGAGGTCTGTCTGAACTACATAGTGAGATTTGTCTCAAACAAACAAAACAAAACAGAAAAATAAAGAAAATAAAGAAATAAAATAGAAAAATGAAACAAATTTGGCTTATTGAAAAGGTTAATAAGAGTGGCAAACATCTAGCAAGACTGATGGGTAGGGAGGACGTATGGAAGGGGAGACAGAGAGAAGGGAAGAAGAGAGGAAGAGAGGGAGGAGGAGGAGGAGGAGGAGCAGGAGGAGGAGGAGCAGGAGGAGGAGGACGAGGAAACAGTTTGAATGTGAAATGTTCCCCATGGGCTTGTGTATTCAACACTTCATCCCGAGCTGGTGTCTGGTGTCGGTATTTTGGTTGGAAACTTCAGGAGGCAGAGTCTAGCTGGAGGAAGTAGGTCACTGGGGAATGCCTTTGGAGGTGATGCCTGGTCTCCAGGCCCCTCCTCATTCTCTGCTTCCTGTCCACCATAAGTGAGCCGTTCCTCTGCACCCTCCCTGCCATGATGGACTGAAACTTCTGAAGCCATCAACAAAATAATGCCTCTCCTCTAGTTTTTCTGTCTGGTCTTTTGATCACAGCTATGCATAAGCAACTAACACAGAAAACTGGCACCAGAGAAGTGAGGTTATTTCTGTGACTACCTGACCAAGTGGTTCTTAAGCCTTTGGAACTGGTTTGGGGAGGAATTTGGGCTAGTATAGAGAAGCATGTCTAGAAAAATCCTAGGATGCAGTAAGCAGAGCTTAATGAGTTAATGAGCTTAATGAATTAAGCAGAGCTTAATTCTGATGGGACCCCAGAGGACCAGATTGCTGGTACAAATGTAGATAGTAAAGACTGGGTTCATCAGGTCTCAGGTGGAAATATGGACTCAAGTGAGAACTGGGTTAGAGGCTATGCATATTACATTCTGGCAGTGAAACTGTCTATATTTTGTCCATTTGTCTACCACCACCATGATAGGATTAAGGATGTAAAGGTTCTTTGTTTAAGCTCATTTGAAAAACTGTTTTGGGAAAAGAACTCCAAGGGCACTTAGCCTGGACAAAGCCACCTAAAGAAGTGTTTTCCCAGGTTCAAGTGCCCGGCCCCTCAGAGGCTGCAGCATCTATGGTCCAAGGAGGCCCAGATACTGCTTGAGCTGGCAGCAGACCTTGGTTTCACCCTTATGAGACTGTTTTTTTCAGGCAAACAGAATTCAAGAGTTATGGTGTCAGAGAGGCTTCCACCCAGATTTTAAAGGAAGGCCTGGGAGGCCAGGCAATGTGTAGCAGGGTCAGATTCCCAGTGGGGAGTCCAGGGAGGGCAATGCATGAAGCTATGAGGATGAAGCCTAATCTTCGAGGGAGAGCACAGGATGGCAAACATGCCAGGATCATGGAACATTTGTCAGGAAAAACTGTAGATGGCAAGTGGAGCCAGCCAAAGTGAGAGGGCATGCAGGCTGCAAATGGCAAGGCCACAAGAACAGGACTGCCAGAGCCTGCTGGAGCTCACATCAAACCACCATGTGCCCTGGATGTTGGTCATGGATCTACAGGATTTCGTGTTTGCCCTGCTGGGTCCTGGTCTTGCTTTGGTCCTATCATGGCTGGGGTTTAGCCCAGTTGGTAGAGGGCTTCTCTGCACTCTCTGACGCCCTTGGTTTGATTCCTAGCACCACAAAAATGGGAGAAGGACTTGACAATCCACTCCCAAAGTGATCCCCAAACAATCAGCCATTGAAAACCCTATGAGGGGCACCATGAGTTGAATCCAACTTGATGACACCTAACAACAACAACAACAACAACAACAACAACAACAACAAATTGGTCCCATCACTTCTTTCTATGCCCCAATTCCTTCCTTTGGGAAAGGGACTATTTACTCTATGCCATAGTACCTTAGAAGTATGTAACTTTCTTTTTGACTTTCCAAGGGTTCCCAGCTAAGATTTTGCCTTGAGTCTCAGAAGAGACTTTGAAGTTGGGCTTTTGGACAATGTTGGCACTGTTAAAACTCTGAGTATTCTTGGAGATGGACCAAGTGCATTTTATGCCATGAGATGGTCATGAGCCTCTGGGACCCAGGGGTGGTGTCATGATTTGAATATGAAATGTTCCCAATTGATTCACGTGTTGACTATTTGGCACCCAGCTGGAGGTGGTATTTAGGGAGATGGTGAAACTTTAGAAGGTGGGGCATAGGGGGAGCAAATAGATCATTAGAGGTGTGCCTCTGAAAGTTATACCTGGTCCCCACTCTCCTCTCTCTGCTTCCCATCTGCCATGAGTTCAGTTGCCTTGCCACACCCTCTGCACCATGATTGATCGAAACCTCTGAAAGTATAAGCAAAATAAATCCTTCTTCCTTTACGTTGTTCTGTAAGGTATTTTGGTCACAGCTGTACAAAAGTAATGGGGGATGGGCAGGGAGAACACGCCTACTTGCATTTACATTATCAGTATCACAAATAAAAGTAGATAAAACCTCAGATCTATACATACAAAAAGGAAAATAGGGGAATGTTTCCTATAAACATGATTATGTATCAGGGAATTTAGTTGAAATGGGCATATTTCTTTAAAAAGCTAAATCCAGAAAATCTGAACAGCATATTTTATTATGATTCTACATCTGTTAAAGAAATTGTACTCATCATGAAAATTCTTATCTTAAAAACAAAACAAAACAAAGGCAAGATGACTCACTCATGAATTCTACCAAACATTTAAAGAAGGCATAATACCAATCTTACACAAACTCTATGAACAGAAGGAAAGGAAACATTTGCCAGGTTCTCAAGATATGTATGAGGCTAGCTGATACCAAAATCAGAGAAGAACAAAGGAAAATTATAGGTAAACAACCATTGTGAACATAGGTTTGTTGTTGTTGTTAGATGCTGTTGAGTTGGTGTCCGAATCATGGCGACCCTATGTATGACAAGTGAAACACTATTGTCAGTGCTTCTCTGCTATTTGTAGGGTTTTCAGTGGCTGACTGTTTTTTGGGAGTGGGTTGCCAGGTCCTTCTCCCAAGTGGATAGTACCTGGTGTTCCCAGGCGGTGTCCTATCCAAGTACTAACTAGGCCGAACCCTACTTAGCTTCTAAGATCTGACGGGATCAGATGCCACAGTGGTATAGCTGCAGGCAAACATAGGTATAGTGTTCATAATTAAATATTAGTTGAATCCTACCAAATATAAAAAAGAATTGGGGCCAACTAGAGTGTATCCTAAGAATGCAAAACCAAGCTGGGCATGGTGGTGCATGCCTGTAATCCCAGCAGCTCAGGAGGCAGAGGTAGGAGGATTGCAAGCTCGAGACCAGAGGCAGTCTATATAACTTAGTGAGACCCTGTCTCAAAAAGTGAAAAAAAAAAATATGGGATGAGGGCGCAGCTCAGTGGTCCAGCACTTGCAGAGCATGCAAGTGCGAGGCCCTGGGTTCAACCCCTAGTACCAAAAAAAAAAAAAAAAAAAAAAAAGGAAGAAGAAGAATGTAAAACCAATAAAAACCAATAAATATTCATCATATCAATAAAAATCACTAAATTTAAGTTACTCATTTTTTTAAATCCTGAAAATTTAGAAAAAGGAATTTCTCACTGGATCTAAGACCTTTACTTTTTAAAAAATCATACACCTAAAATTATACTTTGTGGTGAAATATTGAATTGTTTTCTCCTAAGATTAGGAGCAATTTCAGCATGTCCAGTATTAATACTTACCTTTGAGTTCCTAGCCAGTGCAGTAAGGTTAAAAAGAGGAATAGATATGAAAAGAAAAGCAATAGTTTCCTATTTACAGATGACATGAGTTTTAGTGTAGAAAATTCTAAGAGTGCTACCATTATCAAATGTATTTAACAACACCAAGTCACGAGGTCAATATATAAAAAAACTGTATTTCTATATATTAACAGCAAAAATTTAGAAAAGAAATGTAAAGAAATTAATTTATAATAGCTTTGAAAAACTCAAAAAAGTTTTTTGTATGGCTGCCTTTGCCCAACTAATTAATAAACTTTATCCATATAAAACCATGCATGCTAATGTTAAGCCATCCAAATATCCTGTAGTAGGTGATTGTTGTTGTTAGATGCCATTGGGTTGGGTCTGACTCATAGCGATCCTATGTACAACAGAATGAAATACTCTCCAACACTGTGCCATGCCCTACACTATGTCAATGCTTCTCTGCTATTCACAGGGTTTTTGAGCTTTTTGATGGTGGATTGTTTGGGGCTTATTTCAGGAGTGGGTTGCCATGTCCTCCCATTTTTGTGATACTGGGGATCAAACTCAGGTCCTCAGAGAGTGCGGAGCAATACTCTACCAACTGAGCTAAACCCACACCTTTACTAAAGTATATTTTTATAATTATTTTATTATCAGATATTATTTGTAATCACTTATTGGGCCTTACTTATAGAAACTTTATCATAGGTATGCAGGCCCAGTGAGAACAAAATTAGTATATACAGTGCTCTTTACAGTTTCAAGGACCCTCTGGGAGTCTTGGAACGGATCTGCCCTGCATAAGGAGGAACAACTGTATTCAAAATGTCCCAGGATTCAATCCAAGTTACTTAGTGTACACACATCCAGGAGTACCTCACCTTTTTAGGAAAAAGACCACATATGTCACACTAAAGTGACAAAAAAAAAATGTTGGTGCTACCAGACAGAAGCAGCTATTATAAAAACTCTGGTCTAAGAAGGACGGACAAATACAAGAAAAGATAAAAAGCCACAGCAAAGAAACAAAAAGTATGAAAAAAGAATCAAATGGCAGCTTCAGAGATGAAAAACAAAATAATTAAAACAAATGAATATTTGTTGAGTGGATGAAGTGGCAGAATGGGGATGGCAGAGGAAAGAAGCAGTGATCTGGGGGAGAGATCAATAGAAATCATCTAATTTGAACATCAGAGAGGAAGGAAAGCTTTTGAAACATTAAAAGAGGCCTAGAGATCTGAAGAAAAACCTCAAAAGGGAACATTTGTGGCATCAAAGTCTCAAAGAGAGGAGTGAAAACCTAGTGCAGAAAAGAATATGTGAAGAAACTGGCTGAAATCACCATGAACTTAGTCAAAGACAAACTTATAGATTCAAGAAATCAGAGAACCACTCCCCCTCAAAAAACCCTGGTCTCAGACAAGCCATAATCAAACAGCTGAAAACCAAAGGCAAGGTAAAAATCTTGAAAGCAGCCAAGAGAAATCACCACATTATAACCAGGAAAACAGCCATTTGAATGGATTCAGATTTCTCATCAGAAACCAGAGGCGCAACATGTTTAAAGGGGATGAAAGGAAAAAGAACTGTTAAACTAGAATTCTACATTCAGCATAAATAACCTTAGAGAATGAAGACGGAATACAGCTATGCTTCAGATGAAAGGAAATTAAGAGGATTCGTTGCTGGAATTGCTCCCAAAGAAATGTTACAGGAAATTCCTCAGACAGTAGGGGAAATGGCATGGGAGGGAAACTTGAAATTGCAGGAAGAATAAGAGACACAAATGTTACATGGGTAGGTAATTTTATAGATTCTTCTTGCAATTTCCATAAAATATCTATGACCTAAAGTAAAAGCGATAGTAATGTCTGATGGGATTTTCAGGAGTGGCACCCCATCCATGGTTTCACTCTCTATAGTTGGGGTTACCTGCAGTCAACTGGAGTCCAAAAATATTCTATCAGTGTACCTCATCCCAGGAAGAAGGGAGAGTAGGGCACGATAATATATTTTGAGAGAGCGAGAAACAGAAAGAGGCAGAGAGCCAAAGGGAGCATGCAAGAATATTCAGGTAACATTTAATAAAGCAGTTGTTATAACTGTTCTACTTTGTTATTAGTTATTGTTCATCCTTATTGTCATTGTTAGATGCTGTCAAATCAGGTCTGACTCATAGCAACCCTGTGTACAACAGAATGAAACATTCCCTGACACTGTGCCATGCCCAGCACTATTGTCAGTGCTTCTATGTTATTCATAGGGTTTTCTATGGCCTATGGCTGACTGTTCCAGGAGTAGGCTGCTGGGTCCTTCTCCCTAGCCTGTATCACCTGGTGTTCCCAGGCCATCTCCCATCCAAGGACTAACCATGCCCAGCTCTGCAACAACAACAACAATCCTATTCCTGAGGGCTCCACCCTCATCACCTAATCACCTCCCAAAGGATTTTCTACTAATACTGTAACCATACGGATAAGGATTTCAACATGAATTTTGTTGTTGTTGTTAGGTGCTGTCGAGTAGGTATCTGATAGGGACCCTACGTACAATAGGCAAAACACTATTTCAGTGCTTCTCTGCTATTCATAGGGTTTTCAATGGTGGATTGATTTTTGGGAGTGGGTTGCCAGGTCCTTCCCCCAAGCTTATGGTATCTGGTGTTCCCAGGCGGTCTCCCATCCAAGGACTAACCAGGCTGGACCCTGCTTAGCTTCCGAGTTCTGACGGGATCAGACACCACAGGGATACGGCTGCAGGCCAATATGAATTTTAGGGGGACACAAACATCCAATCTGTGGTACCAGTTCAATCCCTGTTTTCACTATTTACCATCTGTATAGATTTAGTTGACTTTGTTAATCTTTGTGTTTCCATTGTTTTGTCTGAGATGTAAGAAGAGCAAGCTGGAGGCTGGAGTTGTGGATGGGATGAAATCACCTGAAATATACAAAGCTGTCCTGCCTAACCCATGTTACTTCCAATCAATCAACAGACACTCATGTAAATTAACTCTCTCATTTTCCACAACATATTCATATCCATGTGCCGGACCAACAGAGAATATGGTGATGGGAGGTCAGAAGAGGCCATTTAAACTCATATTGCAATTGGATGACCAATAACTTGAAAGACAACAACAAAAAGAACTGGTGACTAGCAAATGCACTCTGTCATGAAGAAAATCTTGTATCAGTCTTATTACTATGAAACTAACAGCACCGGGGGTAAACAGAGTAAAAACCAAGCTATTTGAAGATAAGCTGAGTACAGCCACCTGCCCTATGTTATGATGGGGTACTGTGAACGCCCAAGAAAGGAAGGGCGCTCCATGGGAAAACATTCTGGAGTTAGCAGCTGAACATGGATGGTTGAGTCCGTAGCAAGCCCAGTGGCTTCCTGGGCTATACAAAAGATGCACCAGTCAGTAGCAAGTTCAGATGATCATGGTGCTCTCTCTGCAGCCCAGGAAAAAGCTGGAGCAGGTGCCTGATGCTTACTGGGATGCAGACAGTGTCAGGCACAGTGCTATAACCAGCCCTACGGTCACCCTACACCTTGACCTATGTGTATCTATACCTAAGCATCTCTGTGTCTACAGCCATACCACCCTGGCATCTGATCTCCTCAGATCTCAGAAACTAAGCAGGGTCAGGCCGGTTTAGTCCTTGGATGGGAGACTGCCTGGGAATGTTGGGTACTGTAGGCTTCAGAGAAGGACCCGGAAGCCCACTCCTGAAACAATCAGCCATCAAAAACCCTATAAATAGCAGAGAAGCACTGCGAATGGCATGGGTCAGGTAGTGTTTTGTTCTGTGGTACACAGGGTTGCTAGGAATCGGACCTGACAACAAGAGCCTCTGTATCAGCTCTTTTTCCTCTAGTTAAATTATCTCATTTTTTTTGATTAACACATATTAACTGCGTATTTTAATAGCATTCAGTGTAGTATTTAAGCACATGCATCCAACATGCCCTATTCAATCCAAACTCCTTTCATCCACCCCCACACACCCTTTCCAACCTTGAATAATCACTGTTTTATACTTAGGTAGACTTTGGGTAGCTTCCGCATATGAGAAAGAATATATGCTACTCCTTGTTCTGTGTCTGACTTACTTCACTTAATATATGTCCTCCAGTTCCATCCATTTTGGTACAAATAACTGCATTTCATTCTTTTATGGCTGAATAATGTTCCTTTGTGTAGATATACCACATTTTCTTTATCCACTCTTCTCTTCATGGGCACCTAGGCTGACTCCTTATCTTAGCTGTTGGGAATATTGCTCTGATAAACACGGTTATGGAAGTATGACTTTGTACATTGATTTCATTTTCTTTGTGTGTGTGTGTGTGTGTGTGTGTGTGTGTGTGTGTGTGTGTGTCTGGATCATATGCACACCAGCTCTTTATGACTGCTTTAGACTTCTTTTATCCCTAAGACATCCCAACATCTTGAAAGGCACTGTCTTCCTCCCAGAAGGAAAAATAGGAAAAACAGCCCAGAAAGGAAGAACATGGCCATTTGCATGCAATGAACTATCTTGGCTTGACCCTGCCAATCTAAAATAAAGCTCAAGAACTGAGGGCTGAAGCACATGCCTGTAATTACATTGACTCCAGAGGGCTGGGGAGGAGGATTGTGCGTTTAAGGCCAGATCTGCACAACTAAGTGAGATTCTGCCTCAAGGTAAAATAAATAAATAAAAGTGGGGCTGGAGGTGCAACTCAATGCTGAAGCATTTGCCTGACATGTGAGTTCCCAGATTCAACCCCTCAGTACTGTGAAAACAAAACAAAACAACAACAACAATAATCCAAAACAAAATAAAGCTCAAGATCCAGTGCATGTCTGCCAATGAGGATATGGTAACATCAGGCACATAAAAGCAATTGTTAGTATGTCCCCAGGGAGAGCTCAAATGATCAGAATTGCTAGTTGAGCACAAGGTCTATCAGTCAAGCAGCCAACCAAATCGCCCTTATCTCAGCACTAGCTGTTTTGAAGACTTTATAGATGGCTCAAGGAAGCTACATGACGATTGGCACTGTAGTACAATTCTAGCTCCTGAAGGTGAAGCCCAACCATGACTGTTTCAAAGAGTTCTCAGGCTGCACTGCAAGCCTCAGTGAACTTCAGATAATGCTGCAACAATTTCCACCTAACCAGAGGGGGAGTACTTCCCCAAATGACCAAGTAGAAGGACTGCTTTGACTGGTGCAAAAAAGACAGTGCTGTGATTGGTGAAAACATCTCCTTTTTGGCTATATAAGAAGGCTGTTCAGCTCACTTGGGGAGAAAGCTGGGAGGCACCCTCCTGTGCCTCTTTCCCTGGCATTGCAACATTAAGACTAACAAAAGGCTTCTTGAGAGTTGTCTTTTTGCCTCCTTTTAGTAACACAGGCTGAGCTGCTAACGTGAATAAAGCGGCAGCAAAGACAGGAGAGTGGTGGTAGCAGAAGCACCAAAGGCAGCAGAGTGGCAGTGACTCCCAGACAGCCAGTGTGCTAATCTGTGGAAATAGATAAGAGTCCAGCTGTCTTAAAGGTAACAGCGGAAGTGGAACAGGGGAGATCAGCAGGAGTGAAGCTTTAGAACTGTGTGACTCTGATGATTGCAACAAAGGTGGAGTTGTGAGAATCACACAACTCTGACAACAGTAGTGGGACTTGCAAGAACTGCATCCCCTTAAAGAGACAGAGTTGAGTGATTTACAGGCCAAGCAGCAAAAGTAGCAAAGCAGACAATTGAACTGACAGCTGTAAGAGGCAACATTGCAATACCAGGAGCCAGCAGCAGCAGAAGCAGTAGCAGCAGCAAAAGGGCAGCAATAGTTGCCTCCTGAATTGCAGCAATGGTGACAGCTGCCGTAGTAATAAAACGCAGCCGAACAGATGTAGAGAGTGACCAGGGCAGGAAGAGAGGGATGACGGAAGAAGGGTAAAAGGCTATAAAGAGCCAGAGAAGAGAAACTGCAGCCCCTGGTCATGGGAAGAGCTTCAGAGTGCTATCAAGTCTTCAGGACCAAGGATCTCAGATAACCTAGACCAGGAGCTATAGCACTGACTGCTGTCAAGGGCTGAGGAATCCCAATACTTAAGCTTACCCAGAAGTTGCAATGCCAGTTGCTGTCAAAGGCTGAGGACTCCTCACTTCCTTGGTCTACATAAGAGTTACAAGCTTAGGATTCCCAACCTCCTGGGCCTCCCTGAGAGCTTCAGCACTACGGAGTTCCTTTCTGTCTGCTGTGACCACGCACTGCTGTCAAATGCCAAGGACACAAAAGCTGCCAAAGATCAGCACGTGAAGGGCTTTTACCTGCAATTTCTGTCCAGCTGATTGGTGGCCAAAGCTTTGGCACCTTCAAGACAAAGTCACTGTACCAAATACTGCAAGTTATGAAAAACAAATCACAAAAAGAAAATAGTTAAGAATGCCCTTGCTAAAGCAATAGAAAGTGTTAATTATATTAAACAGCAAACTTTGAGTACGAGTGTTTATGATATTCTACGTATCAGCTGATCACCTCTAATTTGAAAACCAGAAACTTCCTGAATGCCAATATGACTCCAGAAGTAGAAAATTCCAAGCCTGACCTCATGTAATGGTTTACAGTCAAAATACAAGTGCACTAAAAATATTTTATAACATTTTCTTTAGGCTGTTGTATAAGGTATATAAGGTGTCCCAATCCCCAATATACCTCATGCTTATACATATATTCCAAAATAAAAAAAATACAAAACCTGATCCAATTCTAGCACTGAGTATTTTGGATAAGGGATACTCAACCCATACTGTACTTCTGCAGCCCGCCATGGAGTGATGGAGGTCTTGAGACAGCACATTCTTGTGACTACCTCACACCCTGAACAAACTGCGTTTCTATGGAACACCATCTTCACCTGAGAAAACTATCATTATTCAGATGTAGGTATGTGGCAGACACTATCTTGAAAATGGAGTGAGGCTACCACTTTAAAAAAAATGCAGACAACATTTTACTGATAAGATAAAACTTGAGATTTCCAATGAAGGACCCTTGCAGGACCCTTGCAGGACCAATGAAGGACCCTCCTGTGAGCCTGAGCACGGCTGGCACTTACACACTTTTTTGATGAGATTTGTGATGATCCTGACGATGTGATTTTTCTGATGGTGTACAATGAAATGGGACGATACCTGGAAGATCTATACAACTCAGGGAGCCAATGTTCTCCTAATGACCAGATCATGTGCAGGAAAGGGCAAGACAGGTCCTAGGTCTACAACATAATGGAGCAGGAAAACTCACTGATGTTTCAGATTCCATAAGCAACTAAATTTTAAGAAACTTGTTGTTAGGTGCCATCGAATTGGGTCCCACTCTTCATGACCCTATGTACCACACAAATTACCTCTTGTCAAATTCAGGCAGAGTATCAAAGAATACCCATAATTATCTGAAAAGGCCATTGAAATACTCTCCCTTCCTCCAACTGAATATCTATGTGAGGCCAGATTTTAATCTTATTCTTCAACTGCAACAGTACACTCCAATTGATTTTGATCAATGCAAAAGAAGGTGAGAGAATCCAGCTGCCAAAAGAACCAATGTATCTGTCCTAGAAGAAGTGTAACCAGAGTGCTCCTTAGAAGCAAGGATGGCTAGACTGTGTCTTACATATTTTGGACATGTATTCAGGAAGTACCAATCCCTGGAGAAGGACATCATGTTTTGGAGAGTGGCAGGTCAACGAAAAAAAAGGAAGACCCTCAACTAGATGGATTGACATAGTGTCTGCAACAATGGGCTTAAATATAAATAAGATTGTGTGCCTGGCACAGAATTGGGGAGTGTTTTGATCTGCTGTACATAGGGTCACTATGAGTTAGAGTGGACTTGAGGCACCCAACAACAAAAACCCATTAAACCAGAGGTTAAAGACATTTAAAAAAATATAAAATAATGCCATCCTTTTCACAAATGATTTTGTTTTTAACTTTTTTTCATAAATCCCAGTGTTTATATACACTTGGATTATAATTTTAAAATTAATTGATAAGCAGATATCATAAATTTGTATTAATTTATCATACCGTATATGTGAACGGATATCACCTACCTAAAGGAATGTTTTTTGGGGAACCTCAATACTTTTTAAGAATGCAAAGGGGGTCCTGAGATCAAAATTTCTGAGATCTAGTACTTTACAGGAGCTACTTCAAAGAGAAGGAAGCTAAACCCCAAAAGGAGGGGATTCCAAAAGCAATGGCCTCTGTTAGAGTATATTCTGATTGCTTGAAATGTTGCACAATTATGATTTATTCATTAAAAAAAGAGTGATTGGAAGGTGTGGAATAGCAATGGTGAGCATAGTGATTCTTCTGTGTTTCTTGAAGAGGGGTTGGGGAGGCAGGGGGAGGCAGGTAGAGACAGGATGGGCATGCAGTAGTTACATAGAGTCCGCTCCGAAGCTGGCAGACTCTGATGACCTCTGTTAATCTCTTATGCAAGGCTAAGAGACAACACACATGCAAACCTGCTGAGCTCTATGGGTATGTATTTACACCCTCTTTCTGCTGTTGTTGTCATTGTTGTTAAGTGCCATTGAGTCATGTCCAACTCATAGCGACCCTCATACGGTTTTCAGTGGCTGATTGTTTTGGGATTGCCTTGGAAGTGGGTTGCCACGTCCTTCTCCCATTTGTGTGGTGCTGTGAATCAAATTCAGGATCTCAGAGACTGCAGAGCAGGGCTCTACCAACTGAGCTAAATCCCAACCCCCTCTCTTGGCTAGTCTTTGTATAATTCTTCACTAAGCTTTTGGTGCAGTTAAAAATTGTTTTGTAAACTCTAATCTATGGATATTTTTGTTTGAGATGTATCACATACTTTTCTGTTTAGAAAATGCTGCTATTATGGAAGTGAAGTGAGTTCCTTGTTCCGGCAGGAATGGACTTTCTACAGGAAGAGGAACCTGCCCCCTTTATCCTCTCTCACCCTCTTCCGCTCTTCCACCTTCTGCCCCAGCATGACACAGCAAGAAGTTTCTTGCTGGATGCTGGCACCCTGACAGTAGACCTCCCAACCCCCAGAACAGTGGGCCAACAGATTTCTGTTCCTTATAAATTACCCAGTCTCAGGGATTCTATTATAGAAAAACACAAAATGGCCCAAGGTATGGCCCAGACGCTGTTAGCTCAAATAAACATCAAAGATTTTGTAATATGCTTTATGTAACATGAAGAGCCTACTGTTATATAATTATCTTATAATTGGCCCCTTTCCAGAATACTCTCATAATTCTATATCATCCTACAATGCCAGACCCAGAACAGCTTACAAATTAATTTTTGAATAATTAGGTGAATGAATGGGTTTTCTTGGATTGGCCAGGTAAAGGATCAGATCCATTGTAAAGAATAATACTTTTGTTTCCATCTTTCTAATATTTA